>JABXJD010000024.1:4950000-5012500 GCA_013375575.1 Percina caprodes
TAATTCAACATGCAATTCAACTCAATCACTATTATAGTGTAAATCCATTACAGACAGTTATCGCAGGACACTTTACGGAGTAATTCTAGACCAGATTGTATAATTTACTAAGACCCAACAATTCCCCCGAGTGCATGCATTTGGTGTGACAGTAGCGAGGAAAAAAACGTCCTTTTAGAAAGACATAACCTGGGTGTGGATCCGCCATGACTGGTCATCTCTTCAAAGAGAGTGTGTGTAGAGAAAGATATGACCAGTCACAGCGGATCTGATAAATAATATCAGATAAATACAGAAATATTACTCATAATAAAAAAGCCAACCTATTCTCCTTCCAGGGCTTGCAGAACATCAAATGGCTTCGTCTTAGTCACAACTCTCTAAACTACCTGGACACAGAGGCCTTCGCCAGTCTGTACACGCTAACCCGTCTCAGTCTGGACCACAACGAGCTGCAGTTCTTCCCCACTGAGACCATGACCAGGTACAGGACCACTATCTGGGTTACAGTGGCACAGAGCTACACAGAACGCTCATGTGGTCAGTAAATGTTAACACTTCACCTGAAGGTATCTACATAAGAGTACAATGACTCTGTCATGGACACATGAACCCTAACCATAACTTGTCATGACAAAAACCAAATGACACTTACTAAAAGAAGCTTTATGTACAAAACGTTTATGACTTGGTTATAATGTTTATGACACATTCATGACAGTGTCATGCCACTCTGACGTAGATATCTTCAAGTAAAGTGTAACCCAGTAAATCTTCTTCAGGAAACAATGTCTAATAACCAATTTTAAATATTTAATAAATAAAAAAAATTGCTGTTATGTCGGAAATTACTAGTTGTTTTACTATGAGCAAACAAGACAAAGTCTCCAGCCATGCCAGTAGCTCAGCTAAGGCACAGTGGAGCTCTAGGCTAAACCACTAGCAAGGCTAAAAGCCATTGGTTGCCTGGTGTCATGGAAGGACAATACATCTGACAGTTATAACATAGTAATATTTGAATAATAAACCTGAAATTTCCAAACTTCTCTGTATCCATGCAGACTGCCAGAGGTGACCCGTCTTGAACTGAGCTACAACCCGATGACTTACCTTGGAGAGGAGGTGGTGTCCATGGCCAAACTGACCCACCTGTTCCTGGACCACATGTCCCTGCAGGACATGGACAACACAGCTGTATCGAAATCCCACAACCTCATCCACCTGGACATCAGCTACAACCAGCTGCGTGTCATCCAGCCCTTCTCTGAAGGTTCACCCCAGCTGGCACGCCTCAACCTGGCAGGGAACCCCATCTACTGCAACTGCTACCTGCGTCCACTCAGGTACAGCAGGCCTTTGTGGATTTCAAACTAACGGCTGACGGCCAAGCCACAGAGCTTTAATCACGTCAAACCAAAAGGTACAAATTGTCTTTTTTTTTCTTCCCGAGTACAGGGAGTGGTCGATCCGGAGCAAGGTGAAGCTGATTGGGACATGTGGAGGACCAGCCCATCTGTCAGGAGAGAACCTGGAGGCTGTTTACCCTGCAGAGATGCGCTGTCAGAGCCAGGAGGCCATGCTGAAGGCTGAGTTTGAGGAAGCAAGCAGGGTCACTCCTCCACCCACGCAAGAGCCAGAGAACAAAGTCAAGTGTCCTGCCAACTGTGTCTGCGAGGTGAGTAGGCTGTGCGAAGTTTCGTAATTTACTTTGAGTGTGCGGACATTCACTCTTTTCTATTTATTAGGGGTGTGCAAAAAAATCGATTTGTATTGGATTCAAAATCGATTCAGAGAATTCTAAAAATCAATTTTTTTATTGTATATGTCTACTGCAATTACATGAGACATCACACACAACATACATCATAAAAGGATGTTAAAATATACAGTATATATGTACACACACAAAAAGTAACTACATTTACATACTGTGAATTGTTTTTTGAATTGAGAATCATTTCTGAATCAAATGGCAACATTTTCAAAATCGTACAACTCTACCACTACTTATACTTTCAAGTTTCAGTGTCTACTTATACTATTTCAAGTTTCTCTAATGCATAGCATTCTCACTCTTGCTTTTTGAACTGACACAAAAACATGATATGAAAGGTTGCTTATTTTTACACAGGCTTTCATGCATGTTTCATCTCTGTATGCTAAATATGAAGCCAGAGCACAATTGTAGCTGATGAAAACTACTTGAACATAATGTCAAAGGGAGAGTGCAACAAAAATATGATTTGTGTCTTTGTCCCATCTATCCATTACATTTCCATGACCCCCGTCTTCAGGCTGAGACACACCACTCCTCATGTGAGAACCGCGCTCACACCAAAGTTCCTCGGGGTTTTTCTCCCAACACGCGTCTCCTCGACCTGCGTGGCAACCACTTCCACTACATCCCTAGCAACAGCTTCCCTGGCGTGGCCCAGGTCGTGTCCTTACATCTGCAGCGCTGCAAGATTGTGGAGGTGGAGGGCGGGGCTTTCAGCGGAATGAAGGGACTGATCTACCTGTACCTGTCAGAGAATGACCTCACTTCCCTCAGTCCAGACGCCTTTAAAGGTCTTTTAAATGCTAAATTAAAATGAGTAGAAAAGGCCTTCTTTGTAGCACTATTCTGACTTGTGTCTCGATACTTAAATTTGAATTTCTATCATCTAAATCCTCAGGCCTGCCTCAGCTGACTTACCTTCACCTGGAGAAGAACCGCTTCAACAGTTTCCCGAAAGGAGCCTTCAAACTGGTGCCCAGCCTGCTGGCGCTTCACTTAGAGAACAACTCCATCCCCAAGCTGGAGCCAGACATCTTGACCGGAGCAGAAAGCCTCAGAGCCCTCTACCTCACTGGGAACGCCATTGATCATGTGTCACCCAGGGCCCTGGACCAGGCCAGTGACCTCGATACGCTCCACCTGGGAGGAAACAAGCTGAAGGTAGTCCCCGCTGAAGCGCTGAGCAGGGCGGGAAACCTAAGAGACCTGAGGCTGTCTGGGAATTCAATTCGCTGGGTGGGGCCAAATGTGTTCCGACCATTGGCGAGGTCACTGAAGGAGCTGTATCTGGATAACATGGGACTGGAAAAGGTGAGGGGGCTCTTCATGGGACCTAGACGGCATGCTGAATACAAGTACTGATTCAATCCTGAACATATGGTAGTTACGCAGGACACACATGCATACAACACATCGGCACTTTAAGCGCAATTACATATTTTATATGCCTCTGTAGCGCCAACACAGTTGATAAATTGTTGTTAAATTAAACAAGTTTGTTTGGTTCTTAAACAAGAAGCCTAGAACCTTCTTTTTATAACTTTCGTCTTATTTCTCTCCAACCTGCCCATTTACTAGGATCAGCAATAAATCCTTTCACATAGGTTATTTTAAAAATGTTCTTTGTTTTACTCTAGATGTCACAGAACTCCCTGGCAGGTCTGGGTCCTGGGTTGAGGAGTCTCTTCCTGGAGGGCAACCAGCTGGAAGAGGTGCCCGACCTCCACCCCCTCACTTCTTTGGAGGTCATTAACCTGGCCGACAACCCTCTGATGTGTGACTGCCCTCTGCTGCCCCTACGCATGTAAGACTATTACAGTGTAGTCACAACTCACTGGGGTTTGAGAAACCACACAGGTGTTTCCAGTTAATGTGGCTGATTGGACCTCCTCCAGGACTGTGTAGGAGTGGTTAGACAGATTGATTAACATCTTCACCTGTTAGGGCAGGACTAATGGTCTGTTCGGGGAATATCAGGGGCCGCCCTGTGATTACGTTGTTTTTCCAACTGCCAGCGTCCACATGGTCAGAATGCATGTTCCTCTTTTCTGTTATATTTGGCATTGGCCACAACTTGTTGCATTACTGCCACCAACTGTTCAGCATAGCCTATGGCATCAGGTGTGTGAAAAGATGGAGGCCACAATAACAAAGGACACCCCAAATCTCTTCAATTACGCATTACTTTCCTCACTACAGTTTGTACAAGAGCTCAAAACATAGGACATTGACTTGAATTGGTTTACTTGTTACTGGCAATGGCACACAACACTTATGACCAATTTAAGTTATTCTGTTGAAACCACTGGACGACTACAACCTAAATTGATAGCACATTGTGGACATTGGCAAACTATATTACATGCATGCATGAATTTTCTAAATTTAAGAAAAAGTTTGGTCAGCAGTGTTTCTGTACGTAAGTTGTCAACAACGCGTCACCAACTGGGAAATTGTTAGCAAAATCTAGCCCCAGTTTCCTGATTCTCACGTGAATGACGTTTTCACTGGGAAAAATGTTTTTCAGATGCACATAAACGCATGGAAATATCATCCTTATTGGTAGAAAGAATTTGTAACCTAATAATGAATTCCCATCTGCTCTCCAGCCCACCTTCAATCTGAGCAGAGTCTAATTAACAAGAGAAACTGAAAACACCTGTGTGGGCGTTCAGAAGCTTTAAAGCCTGCTTTTTAAGGTCCCTAAAGCAGGACAAATAATTGTTTATCTGCATTGCATATTTTTTTATATGCAAGGATTTATCTGGGAACACTTGTTGACATTCCACTCTGAGTTGTACCGATTCCCTTGTTATATTTTAACTACTAGTGCCACTAGTTCCTCATTTGAGATGGTTTACTTATTGGCGTTTTTGGCATACATTTGATCTCATCTTCATCTAGGTGGATTGAGAAAGTCAATCTCAAGGTACGAGCCACCTGTGCCAATCCCCCTGAGCTAACCGGCCGCAGGGTAAAGGATGTCCACGTCTTCAAGGCCTGTCCCGGGGGCGAAAGCCTACCCTCCCCCCCTACAGCCACCCCAAAGCCAGCCAAGGCGCCCAAGGCAACCAAACCCAAACCGATGCACCTTAACGGGCTTCGGCATGTCAAAATGATGAAAGCAAAGTCCAAACTTCGCAAAAGCCCCAACACAAAACCGGCAGCAGTCAACAAAACCACCAAGAGACGCAGCATGGCCTGAACCTGCTGCCGTTTGTAATTATGTTCTAAGACAATCTCCTTGAGGTCAAACCATGGACTTAACTCTCAAACTGTAACCTGCTGGGGCTGTTTCACATCTTCTGCCAGTCGGTTTTTCCATCAGCCATTTTGTTTGCAGTGTTTTCTTTTTTCTGTTTAATCAGTAGTGATGAAAAAGGTCAAAGATGTTTTAAATCCAGGGAACCTATGGCGTTTTTCCATTAATGGTACCTGCTCAACTCGACTCGCCCGCGGTGCCTCGTCCTCCGTTTTCCATAGCAGATTAGCACCGCCTAATGCGTGAGGCAAGCGTGGCTGGTCGTCACAGCAGGAAACTGCCGTGACCTAACGCGAACAGAACGTCCAAGGTGTGTTGCTTTTGATTCTCAGCTGGAAGCAGCAAAAAAAAAAATAAAAAAATAATAAAAAAAAAAAAACCTTGCTAAACTATTTAAACACGGCGGGTTTGTTCAGGACCCCCAGTCTGTCGCTAGCAATGATGACGCAGTGAATAGTGACAATTCTCTCCGACCAATCAGTATTCTGCAGGTCTCATCACCTTTTGGTATCACCTTAGCTCGCTTGGAATCTTGACTGAGGTGGTACTAAAAAAAACAAAAACACCGTTAGCAGGTACCAAAAAAGGCAAAGCAAGCAGGTACCATGCGGTGGAAAAGCGCCACTACAGTGACTGAGCACTCTGTCAGCACTGCCCTGCTTCACATTCACAGCATTAGATACACATTACCAGTTTGTCAAGCCACTTTGTTGAAAGTTTTAGTCGCATCACATGGAGGCAAATGAAGTGACTGTCATTAGCTTCAGATAATCTTTGGCTTCATTCTATTTACACTACACTATAACGGCACAATGTACTGAACTAAATACATTGAGGCAACATTTAAATTGATAAACAGTAGTTTTATCTTTCTATGATTTTGTATTTACAACAACAAAAATCTGGATATAAAACCGGTAAAAAATTAAACAAACATTTGTTATGTCAACCCAGAAGGATTTTCAGTGATACAGGTTGGATGTTAGACTCAGAATGATAAATCATGTTAAAGTTAAACAAAAGAAGTTGAACCAAATCAATTCTGCATAAATGTTCCTGTATAGTGGAACATGGGAGAAAGTGAGGTAGTTTACAACTGGCTAAACTGGTCCTTTTGCATATTGCCAAATCTAAGCCCAGAACATTCACAGGAAACATGCATGTACGTAATCCAGCATCACCGATATCAGCCTCACTTACCGTTGACTCTCCCATAGCCGTATCAGGCTGTATTTAATGCTAATACAAGTTTCCATTAAAAGTGTTCAACTTGCGAAACAAGAGAGAGCAGCCACAGTAAGCGGTGAGATGAAGAGCAGCAGGAGACACACTGCACACCTCCAGCTCCTCTGCAAGGTAATAAACTAATAATATTATAATCTAATATAGTGCCGTGCAGCGTGAAATCAGATTGCGGTTAAAATGACTTTTGACTGACTTCTTCCTTTAAACATTTTATAGTTTATTTGGTTACCCTAAAAAACTATTCTCACGTGTGTTGCCCATATCAACCAGGACTGAAATGGTAAGGATTAGACTTTAAACCAGCAGACATTAAAAGTTGCACGAGCTCTCCCTACTGATGTTGTACCTCTTGTAATTGCTCTAAATATCCCAGCTTGTTGTTTGTCTTATTTTGTCTACAGTGAGGTTTTTGTTTACCACAATAGTCTTATTTACCAATTATTTTACACCATCAGTCATCATCTCTTTGCCCTGTATTGCTCTCACTGTCATCTCCTTGGCTCTGCTCCATGTTGCTTTCTCCAGTGAAGCTCTCTTCCAAAGATCCACAGTCTTCCCTTCTTCCTGCTGCAGTTTCACTCTGCTCTGTCATTTCACACGCTACGTTTTCCAAGCTGCTCTGCTCTGGCAAACGATGCGGTGCCAACTTACTCCGCTCCCCTCCTGACTCCTTTTTGATTATACCCAGAGGGACTTGTTGAGGGTTGTCTGGAGCCTCAATGGGGGTCTCCAGCTCCATCTCCACCTCCTCCACTTTCACCTGCACAGCAAAGACTACAGAGACAGATTTAAGTCAGCAAATTAACAAAATTGCATCATGAAAAATGATAAAAAGTGAACAACATGTTGTACAGGTTTGTGCACTTACTCTCATGCTCCTCTGGCTCTGTTTTAAGCTGGATGAGAGGCACTTTTGGAGCAAGACTGTGACCTTCCAGCCCTGGAGAACTGTTGGTGCCAGTGGCCTCAGGCTGCTGACCAGCATCATCTTTAGCTTGGTCCTGAGAGAGCCTCTTCTTCGCATTCTTCTTTCCTAAACAAAAACAAGGAAGTGAAAGCATTGTTATATAACCATCAGATGGAAGAAAACACTAAATATGTTGACTAATCTGATTTCTGTGGCTAGACACCATATACATTTCTGAGTCGAAACTTACTCTTTCTTCCTTTTTTGTTTTGTGCCGCCTGGCCTTCCATTAAATCAACTGGAAAACAGAATGAAACACCCATCACTTTTATTTAGGGTTAAAAACATCTACACAGCACTGACCACCAGTCGCTCTTGTGACAGTGGAGGACCTGAGGTTAGGGGGAGATATATAAGTGAGAAATACACTTCATTTTCTGCATTCTGGTGAATTTATCTGCAACAATTTGTTCTATTTCTGCATCCATTTATGGTGCAAATGGCTTTCTTTACAGCAAGGATTTTTAAGCTCTGCATAAAATAATAATAAATAAAAACACACACCGGTGAAAGCTTGATGGAAACTTTCATAGAGGTGATATCTGGTTTCTACCTAATTTGGTCTTTATTTCCCCCAATTATCTAATTTGCCAGTCAATCAGAATTAAAATCCCTGGCTTAATATTAACTCTAAAACAAACAGGGAGGGGAAATTGCTATTAATTGGGGTGTTTACCGAGTCCTGGAGGCGGCTGGAGCTGGTAGCCCATGAGGTCGCACCAGCCGACCGGGTAGATGTCTGGGGACTGGTGGTCCACCCACTGGTCAAACTCATCCTCCCAGCCGTCAAAGTGGATAAGCAGCAGGCGGCCCACGCAGCGCTTCACAGTGGCCACACAAATCAGCCGCGGCTCCATCAAGTCCACCGCCTCCAGCTTCATGTTGGGGGAGAAGCCATGACCTGGGTAATCCTGAGGAAAATAAAAAACAATATGCTGTTTCATAAAGTTCCTTCTTGTGCCAAAAAAAAAAAAAAACTAATAGAAAGATTGTGTAGTATTTGCATGTATACATTTAAAGATGTGTTCAGAAAAAGGACTGTCTTGGTTTGCCATTATGTTGGAAGTTGTGACTAAGTTGCTATGTCGCTAAACAGAGAGCACAGCTTCAAATACTACCCAAGGTTTGGAGTTTTTATCTTACAGCGTTGAACAGTTGTGCCGGTGCAGCTTTAGCGTTGGTATCCTTCAGATATTTGTCCCAGGTGAAGGTCTGAGAGTCGTAACCTGCCAAGACAGAGAAATCAGAAAGTATTTCCATTAAGCATTTTCAGCAGAAAGTGCACAAGGGCTGGAGTAAAAGCAGTGAGCTGCAGCAGAGATGGAATGGAGGTATGTTTAGATTTACCTAGAGGTACCGTGAGAGGGATAAAGTTCTTTTTGCAGAAGTCTACGGGAAGGATGGCATGAGATGAGGCGTGGTAACAAAACCAATCAGATCCATTGTTAGATGTGGTGCCATCTATACCCACCATTAGGTAGCCATCTAACAACACCTGGGAGGAGTGGAGTCAGACACAGAACAACAGCGTATGAGTTACACAACTTACATAACCACCTAATTGTTCAAGCAGATCAGTCTAGTCTGTCTGATGAAGTCTAAAACAAGATTCAACAAACACAAAAAACCAACCAAAAACAGCTGTCTTACCTTGTGTACAGTGGCCACACAGATGCTTCCCAGGTTCAGAGGGTCAATGGCCTCCAGCTTCATTCCCTCCTCAAAGAAAGCTCCCTCCATGTAAACAAACCTGGGCTGCAGATCACACAGTGGTTGTCAAGAGTTGTGCTGAAACAAGCAGCGCTATGACGAGTGAGACTTACCATAGTGAGCGCTGACTGTCACATCAGCAATAGCCAAAAAAGTACTCATTTCACTTTGACCACAATGGCATTGTACCTCCTCGACCCGGCTTTACTCGCCTTTTTTGGTTTTCCATTATGAAAAAAAAAAAGTCCCTGGTACCTGCTAACAGGTACTTTTTTAGTGTCACCTCAGTCGAGGTTCCAAGCGAGCTGAGGCGATACCAAAAGGCAATGTTAAAACCTGCAGACTACTGATTCGGGGTCTACAGACCAAAGGGTCCTGAAAAAAATCTGCTGTGTTTAAATAGTTTAGCCAGTGTTTTGTTTTTTTGTTGCCTCCAGCTTCTTTTGAAACTAAAATTTGTCTTCTGGCAAACAGCCACATGCCAAGAATCAAAACAACGCACCTTTAACTGTGTGTGTGTGTGTGTGTGTGTGTGTGTGTATTGCGTTAGCCATTACTGTCATTAAATAGGGCCCATTCAGATGAGAAAAAACCCATCTGGTGATTTGCAGCAGGGTTTGTACAGCGGTGGGAGTGCCACTTAAATTTGTGTGAAATAATGTCTTCTCATGTGTATTGATTGATCAGATGAAAAATGAGAAGAGCCTTCTGCGTGTGCCCCCGTTTGCTTTCCTCACTACTGTTTTTATATAATGCGTACATACAAATTGTAAAGATTTAAGCATCACCGAAGGACAGTACATTAGAAAGTGATTCTGATCGAGTCATGAAGAAAAAATAAATCTAAGGATATTATATTATATACAAAACGGTGACAAATTTCGGTACCCGAGAGCGCGTAAGCACGAGCGTATCGGACGTTTCTGAGCTCCGACTGCCGACACACACACGTACGGCCACACACACAGACAGACAGAGCTGTGGTGCCAACGGAGCGAAACAACACTGACTTTGAGTGGACAGACGTGAAAGGGGGAGAGAGAGATGGGGGATGACACGCAGCAAAGGGCCGCAGGCTGGATTCAAACCCGGGCCGCTGGACTCAGCCAACATGGGGCGAGCGCACTTACTCAATGAGCTATAGGCCGCCCCAACTCCACGCATATATACTGTATGCAGACAGCATGTATATTATATATATATATATATATATATATATATATATATATATATATATATATATATATAACAGCGAGGTGAAAGCTGTCGTGTATGGTTGAACGTTAGACTTCCTCTATTACAGGCAGGCAGGCAGGCACCCCCCCCCCCATCCCCACCCTACTACCTTAACTAACAAATTTTCTGTGGGAAACCCTGACAAGAATCATATTGCTAATATAATGTGTACATACAAGCTGTAAAGATTTAAGCATCACCAAAGGACAGATTAGAAAGTGTTTTTGACCGAGTCATGAAGAAAAAATAAATTTAAGGATATTACTACAAGCAGCTGTTGAGTCTACTTATGCTTTTTGAATTGTTTGATAAATTATTTCTTGGGAAATGACATTTCTCTTACCTTTTTAAAGAGCAGGAATGAACTGTCACAGTTACCCTTCCAACCACTGGCAGCAGCATCCATACTTGCTATAAATAAAAAAGAAACGCTTAAAAAAAAAAAAAAAAAGTATGCTTTGTTGTACTGCCCATGTTATTTCTTGTATGTTTCTTGCTATGGAGAAAAAAATAAAAAAATAAAACTAAATCCTAGACTTACCAGGTGTTTTAATAGCATGACCCACGGTGCTGGACCAGCCTATCGGGTGCAGCAGGGGACTCAACATGTGGCACCAGAAATCAGAGATAGTATTTTCGGGGGAGTCGCTTTGGTCGTTGTACACCAGCCGCAGGCGGCCACCAATAATGGAGTCTATGACAGCCATGCGGGTCCGACTCACATGTTTGGGGTCCACCACCTCCACGCGCATACCTATTCTGAAGGAGGTCCGCATGTTCTCTGCCAACTAGAGAGAGGACCGATGGAGGACGCCAAAGGGACAGACATTTATTAATTCACTGAAGTTAAACAATTTGTGTAATTTGAATTCCTCATACTCTTCACATGTACAAGCCAGATGAGTTATAAGCCAAATCATTCAGTTTTACCTTCAGGTAGAAGTCAACAGGTAGAGTGTTGGCCCCCACCAGCTTTGCCATCAGATACTCTTTCCAGTCCGGGATGTTCTGCTTCACATCTACAAACAGTTTGTCATCAAATTAGAACATATCCAATTACAGCTAATTTGATTTTATTAATATTTGCTATTATAATCCTGATTAAAGCTGGGCAATAAGTAGATATCAAATATATCACAATGTTTTTCATATTGATATTGCGATGATATTGTAGGGTTGACTATTGGTGGTTTCACAAAATAATTACACAATGACATTTGTGATAAATAATCATCAGTGGATGATCCACAATAATGTGGATATCATGACTGGTCATGAAAGTGGGTAAAGACGAATAATAGAACAGCTAGATAGATATAATAGAACAGTCTGGTAGGTTCAGAAAATTACATCACGTTACTGTAATGTAGCCTTTAAAACCTGTAAAGGCAACACTTATGTCCTATTAAGATATTACGATGTCCAAAATTAAGGACGTCATCTAGCCTCATATATCAATATAGATATATTGCCCAGTCCTAACCCTGATGCTTCATTCTATGTTTTTGTAAGTGCTGGCCCAACCAGGACAGTCATGTTTACTATCCTAATGCCATCAGGGAGCCAGTGAACCGCTGTGGTTCAGGTTTGAGTTATCACCTTGTGGTGGCACCAGCAGCTTGCTCGTCATGGCGCACCATCCAATCGGGTTCAGCTCTCCTGAAACGAGGCTGCACCAAAAATCGTGGCTGCAATCGTATTCAAAGCCTTCATATCTCAACAGGGCTTTGTATCCTTGAGACAAGCAAAGGGAGGAAGGAAAGAGTGAAGTTACTATGGATCAACTTTTTATGGAAAGTATCTTCTGATAATGGATTAACTTTACTTTTGATTATATTCCACTGTTTATTTATTGGAAACCTTTAACCCAAATTAATTTTAACAATAATGTGCAACAATGTTGGTTGGTCTTTGGGTGTTTAGCGATTATCGCTTGGTTCGGTTTCACACCTGAAAAAAATCCAATGACAATAGTTGAAATAGTCTGAAAACATTTTAAGCAAGAAACAGGCCATACAGATGCTGAATCGGTCTTTATTTCAGATCGAGAAAGGTCAGTTTGAAAGATTTTCGTCAAATTTTGAGAGGCGTCACACTCATCATTTCCGATTTTAACATACACCCCAATTTCCACCGGGTGCAGAACGTTTGTGGATTGGCTCCGCTGTGTGTTGGCTCCATGCTCTGCCGTCCATCAACACCCACCAGGTCCGGATTTGTTGCGTAACGGCTGCGGCCATGACAGACAGCTGAAGTCATGAGGACCCAAGAGATCTTGCAAATTCATGTAGAATAGAACCACAAAACCACAGTTTGTTTCCATCAAGAGGAGTAGAGGGGAAACAACTCTGTGCTGTGTTTTCAAGGCGTAGTGCAGGTAAATATGAGCCGCCGTGAGCACGCTCTATTTTATTTTGAAAATTAACCAGACATTTTATTTGTTTCTGTGCTCGACTTCCTGTCCTACACTATCTGCCGTGTGCTGAATTGCTGCAGAGCTCTCCGGCGTCCGGCAAAAATAGAAGCTCTGTGTATCTGATGCTCCGGAGGGCTGCGGATCGCCGGAGCTGGGACAAAGTCGGAACGCAGCCACATTGACTTTAGTGGAAACTTATTGACTGTCAGACTGCCAATTTGATTTGTTGAATCGGCCAAATTAAAGCTGACGGCTCCTTCGACTGACAACGGCCTGTAACACACCAAACAAACTCGAGTCTCCGACCTCGCCAGATGGCAGATAATCGGGTGGGTGTGTTAGTGCCTTTCTTGGTTGGATGTGTCTGGGGCGGGGGCAAGAAGATAAACACAGGAAGAAGATCCTGTGTGAACTAGTGCATTTTTTTTGCATGGTCAAACCATCTCATTTTATTTAAATAATCAGACATTGTTTTGCAAGCGGCGTTAATACATCTGCTCTGGTCACCAAGACTTCGCTCTGAGCTGTCTTCGACTTTAGCGGCGGCTGGTTTTACCACAAAGATGCGAGTGATGGACGGCAAGCTTGACTGCTGTCTATTTCCGTGAGAGAAACACTGCAAGCTGCTACAGTTTGCTGCTCTGCCACACCGTGGATTGCTAAACACATTAGCTCAGACTTGCGGAGTATACAGTTGGTGCGGTCCGAGGTCGGATCACTATCACCACAAACGAGACCACCTCATCAAGCAGGTCTCGGTACGCTTGTTTGGTCCGCTTTTGGTGCGCACCCGAGTGCAATTGTCAGGTTTTCAGCTGCCCAAAGGAATTGCACCAGCGGGCCTAACAAACTCTAATGCGATTTACCGAACTAAACGAGGCAGGTGTGAAAGCGCCCTCTTTGTCCGCCCAACACTTTGGTACAGTACATGGTACACTGACAACTCCTGGGCACGCTACACTAACATTTTCTGTGGAGTTCCAACAGATAAATAAATTTGTTATTAAATGTGTTCCGAGAGTTTTCTTGTAAGTGAAACAAAGTTACGTTTACATTACTTCTGTGTGTCCTTGAGGTCTAGCAAATGTGAATGCATTTCCTTCCTCATAAAACATTGGCAAAGTTTTTAATGTATTTTTTCTCCAGGATAGTTTACACCCATGTTTTTTCTTCTATGCCTTTGCTGGTGTAGCACAGCATATCTTGGTGTGCTAATAAAACCTGTAGATGAGTGGAACAGCGCAAAACCATTGGCAAGAATGTGTGCTGACACGTGTGCCTGTCCGAGACAAACCAAGTGGGGGACAAACTCGTACACAAAACAGACCCATAATGCTACCAGGGGCCAAAAACTCCACAGAGAACCTTAAATATGAATAACAAGAAAATGTGACAACTGCTAGAATTCATAATCACAAAACAGATAATTCCATACAGGAATGGCCTGCAAAAATGAACACATGCAAAACAGGCGAGATGTACACACCTGCAATCTGGATGACAGTAGCAATCCAGTAGACTTTACTGGGCAGGACAGCATTTGTGTTCAGAACCTCCACCTTCATCCCCATGGTGATGTCATCCCACTGGGCACACAGGGGAGCCTGCATGGGTTAGGTCAGATCAACACGTTCATATATAGTTTCCTTCTAGCATTTAACTATTATTTATTATTAATTAGTTTTGCAATGCATTGATTTTTTTTTTTATATGTTGGACTAGGTTTTTCATCTTGGTGAAAATACTGTTTAAAGGCTATGGGTGCACATCTAAATTTAAACCAATTTTACCTTATGACTGACTGTCAAACTAAATAACAAAAGAAAGTTCTATGGCATTCATTCACAGTAGGCATTTCTTCATGTTTTACAAAGGATTTGACCTGAGGCAGGCCATACAACAATGCTTGCAATCATATCACATCCATAGATGGTTAGCAATATACTGTTAATATAAAAAAATAAAAATAAAACATATTCTATTGCCTTGTATCAAATCACTACTCGGCATCGGCCAATAAGCATCATGAAGAATTGGTGTTGGAACAGCTTTGGTTTCTAATTATACTTTGCAGATAGGACTCACATGTCTGAAGCAGGACACTGATGCAGCAAGAGATGTTTCCTTCTCCAAGTAGGCACCCCATGAAAAAGCTTTAGCCGCTGTTACAGAATGGAAAGAACAGAGGAATCATACAGCTAAAGGAAGTAAAAAAAGAAAAGAAAAAAAAAGCACCAAATTCCGGTAAAGTTGGCCTTTGCAGGATAAATCAATGTAACCCACAAAATGTAATGACCCTGTTTAGACGTAGAATCTGGTATCAAAATATATTGTAAGTTGAGACATAAGAATGTTTCCCAAATACATCCAAGTAACTGCTTGAAATCTGATTATGTATGGCAATAAAACAATTTAGATGCTGTGTGTGTGTTTTTTCTGGTTAGGGCTGCACAATATGAGGAAACTATGTAATAACATTGTGTACTTGCGATAAACAAATATTAAAATGTACTTTCAGTTTTGCATTGAAAGTAGCATTTTGCATGCTACTTTAAATTTTATAACCAACATCAAATACTTCAGTGTTCTTCGCAATATGTCGCAGCCTTTTGCGATTTGTATATTGCGCCAGTTGAAATTGTAATCGCGGTACAAAAAATAAAGATATATTGTACAGCCCTAGTGTGTGTGTATGTGTGTGTGTGTGTGTGTGTGTGTGTGCGCGCGAGTGTGTGTGTGTGTGTGTGTGTATTTTCATGGACCTCACCATCCTGTCCTGTTGGGGCTGGTGGGGATTTATTCACCTTGTGCAGCACTGTGGCTTTTTTTGAAGGGGGTCTTCCCTGGAGAGAAGCACAAAGAAAGAGCGAGTGGTTTCATTGCTCCGTGCCGTAAATTGACATACAGCTGGTTCAGTATTCATTGGTGAACAGCATTATCCTGAAAGGAAAAAAAGTGGACTAGTAGTAACTTTATATCATTAGTCAAAACACAAACTCTTCGGGACTAATTGCCAGACAACCTGTCTTTTTACAAAACCGCAGTTTATTGTGGTTCTCCCAAGAATGTTAGTAATGTGTAATATCACATCTTTCCGAAGTTAACATGCAACTGGCATACAAAACATAACTGTAGTTACATACTGTATAATTAAAAAAACTGATGTGGTACGCTGCTTTGCAAGCAATGTCTCTCTAGCCAGTGCACTATGGGCAGCAGAGTGTCAACAGTGCACCTATGTGTCTTTCTGTATATGCAGAAGAAGTGTGCATTATTGATTGGCAGATTTAGCCTCAGGTGCAAGGGTGTAACTTAGGTTTGAGAAATGTGGGGTGATACAAAATATATAACATATATAAATAATTAAGTTGATCATAAAGATAAATTCTGCTAGAAAAAAACACATTATAAAGTATGTATAAGAAAAATTGGTCTTACTTTCTTTATTGTTTAAAATAGGGGCCGATCGTCGAGACACATAAAATCAAAATAATGAATGAATTTGAAAGTTGGAGACCCAACTTCCCTTGTGTTGCTTCCATGCTGGACAGCTGAAAAACCGCATTCCGACCCGTTGCCCATGCCGGTTGTGAGAACGGATGAATTATTTTCGAAGTCAACTTCCGGCCTCTCGTTGCTACGAGGAGCGAGGAAAGCACACCTCCGGTCATATGTCAAGTACACTTTTTTGTTTTACTTACTTGTCATGCGTTACACCGTTCATTTTAAATGAGACAATTCGCTAATTACGACAATTTTCTTCGTGACATCAACATGCCAAGAGCAGCCAGAGCTGTACACTTTGATTTACTAATATAATAATAACTTTATTCAGGACACAAATGGAAGGCTTTCATAGTACTTTAAATATTTGGGTCATATTATTTTAACATTCACATGAATTAATTACTCATTGGTTACCAAAATAAGTAAATCAAAATGTGCACTATAATGGCAAGTCGGCATTAGGTAGGCCAATTTAAAAAAAAAAAACATCGGTGGTTTTATGTTTTTTTTTTTTTTTTTTTTAAATACAATGATCTCTAAAACCAAGCCTAGCAGTTAAACGTAAGCTCCCTCCAATACGAAAACAAACACTACACCCCAGCTACAATTTACCAGTTGTTGCAGGTAACTGGCACTGGCGGGGGGGTCACGTGTCTCAGAGGTGTGCATTGGGACTGCGGTGGACTTAAGGAGCCGGGACCGGCGGGTCGGCTCAGCCAGGCAGTCGTAGTAGTCGTCCGGATCAAAGTGCTTCTGGCACACGAACAGCTTGTTGAGAATGTGGAGCGGAGTGTTTACATCCATGTTTAAAGCCAGCAGCCATTGCCTCAGTCTATTTGGGTCGCCGAGTGGGAACCGATGAAAGACGAGGTCCGGGCGTTTGGTATTCCAGCATGAATCAACGCAACACTTGTGCACCATTTCAGCGGTTTTATTATACTGACGGCTCCGTTAAATGAAAGCGTGAAAGAAGTCAGCCACACGCGCAGACGGCCTCTCAAGTCGGTGCAAATGTACTGTCTGTGGGTGCAATGTTTTCGTCCGGCGCGCTCCTCTTCTTCTTCTTGCCCCATTTTTTCTCCGATTGATAGCTTTTTGCAAAATACCGCCACCTTTTGTTTGTAATTAATCATGGAACTATACATAGCCAACAAAATAAAAATACAGTTGCTACACTAAATGTCTTGACACACACACACACACACACACACACACACACACACACACACACACACACACACACACACACACACACACACACACACAAGAAATAAGGGTCTGTTTTTGGCTGAGTATTCTAATTAACGAAGCAATATTAATCACAAAAACCACAAACATGGAGTGGCAGACCACATTTATTTCACATTGTTTTGCAGTTCTAACTATATGTACTCATTTAATCTCTGTGCTCACACCTGTTAAGCAAGATATGCTCTGCTGATTTTTATTACATGTAAATCTCAGGTCTGTAATTGAAGGGTCTGAAGAGAAGTGCAGCTTCACTGTGCCTCAATAAGAAGGATGGAATTGGGAAATAAAGTATAGCTAGATGAAGGGAGGTGTCAAGAGAGAAAGCCCTGTCACTGCTTCTCCAAAAGTGGCCAAATATCTACCATATTTGTGTATAAATTATTTATGGAGCTATAAAATTGGAAAACAACACTAACTGGATACTAACATGGTCTCCTATAACTAACTTAATGTCGGATACAGCATAAGTATACACAGCAGACATAACTGTCTAAACCCACAAACACAAAGAATATTTTGGACACTTATCACAAAATGCTTAAGGTGACCAAGGTCCGAACTCACGAAAAGTTTGTGAAATTATTTAAAGGTGACATGTACATTACTTGTTGACGTTAGAAGTATTTTCAAACAAAACAAGACTAGCTCGCCCCTTTCCCTTCTGTGCTTCCGCGCACTAACCGAACTGAACTGTCAATCACTCTGTGTTTAACTAGAAAAATTAAAAAACAAAGATGACACGTTTGCATTGTTGAATCACTGAAATATTTTCTCACCTGCAGTCGTGCCAGTATGGAGGTCTTCTTGGAGTTTGATGAATAGGAACGTGAACAGGATATACTGCAGAAACGCTTTGTCTTTGAAAAGAAGGTGCTTATACTGCCGGTGGTGCCACACATCTCACACACCACTGTAAAGATGAATTAATACTTTTAGCATAATGTATGCTCAAATGGAATTTAAAATGAAATGTACATTTTGTACATGCTCTCTCTTGTTCCTCACCTGGTCGTTCTTCTTTCTTTTTTCCCCCCGGCTTCAAACCTCCTCTTGTCAGGTGGTCTTCATCAAGTCCTCCATCACTATTATCTGAGTCAAATGACGCCATTTCATTGCATTCTGCCTGAGAGGAGTAAAAAACAGAGTGGTAAATAGAAAGTGTGAATATGACTTTATATTATACACGTAAACAACCAAGAGGCTTGTTTAACACTCTCTGAAGGACAAAAACTTGCTGTTTTTCTCTGCAGGGAACTTTCCTGATCCAATATAAACTACTCACTCTTATGGTACGGTCTCTTGGTTCAGCTGTAATGCTCCGGCGTTGGATAGCAGGCAGGCAGTTTCCACAGCCCACTCCATCGCATGACGAACAGTGAGGACGGACAAACACTGTAGGAGCAGCACCCAGCTTTAGCTTTAGAGTCCCTGTGGGTGATCTGGGCTCAAAGTACTCCCTGCCAAAATGCTGGCTGCAGAGGTGAGAGTTGGATGAGGCGACCCACTGGCTGCGGCTGCGCTGGACCTGCTTCTCCCATTTGCAAAACGCCTCAATGTCCTTTGGGAATTTAAACAGCGTCACACCATCTTCTGCAGTTTTGCCGCATCCATAAGCCACACAGTGGTAAGGCATCCTGTGTTCTGCTCACAAAAGGACCACCAATGCCTCAAAGCAATGCAGAATCTACAGCCAATGCATCCTTTCTTCTTTTGAGCTAGAGCTGTAGGATGATGTTTTAAGAGCTCTGCGGAGCAAAGTGACAGTTTTCTAATTCATCATTTACTTTTGGGTAACACCCATTTCTAGACACTAGGCATTGGGCAAGCACTAGCAGAGCTGGAAAATAGTTCATGTAATTTTTATACTGTTTCTTGGTCCAATATTTCTTAGTCTTAAGTGCTGCATGCTGATGAATGCTAATACAAATAACAGTTTCTCTACATTTACTCATCCGTAAACAAAGTCTAAAATAAGCAATATGACAACACAAACTTCTACAAACCAGAACTTTTGGTAAGTAGGTGCACACAAAGTGAACGTCATTACCAGGCCTGACATTCAAAATAATGAACACTTTCTAATTAATTTCGCTGTTAAACCCACTGGTCTGAGCTAACTGTTAAAGCTAACAGCTTTATGAACAAGCCGGTTAAAACGTAAACAAACGTGTAACTAGCTCACATGCTAACTAACTGCTAATAGTGCTAATAGTGCAAATTATGAAGCAGTAATTCGCTTCTTATTACTTTAAGTGGCTACTTACATATAGGTTAATAACATCCAAGCCCTCGTGGAAATGGTTCATAAAACTGCAAAACTATCTGGATGTGGCTATAAGTTTAGCTAGCTTATGTTCATAGCCCCAGACAGTGTGCCAAACAACTGTATTGTGGTCGCCTACCTTTTACGTCATCGTAGATACTCTTACGCACGCATCAAAGCATTATGGGAGTTGAGGTGTTAGCACAATTGGAAGGTAACAGTGAATTAATCAATATACGGGGATATAAGTGTTAAAATGGTGGGTTCATTTACTAATAAATAGGTTAGAAGTTATTAGTAAAGGTGGCTGTAATTGTAACAGTAAACGTTTGAGTGGTTGCCTTGCTTGGTTAAATTTGTAGTCTATATATAAAGCCTAAATATACTTCCAATCGTAAAAACCTACTCCAATCTGTTGCTTTGCATCTGCCATATTATTATATTTACAGAAAACACACTTATGCATGCATATTTTTCTCTATTTTACTCTGTTATTGCAATAATAATCTATTTTACTGTTGAAATTGGCAACTATTTGTGTGCTTGTACAGTGAGCTGAAATATGTACGCCTAACAACTGCAGATATCTGCATCCGCAGAGCAATCACATAATGCACAGGGGACTATGGTGCAGGTGGATTGTTTTCTGAAATATTGTGACATTAGTCTTGTAATAGCCAATTGTATTATGACTTTATTTTTCTCAAAATATCTTGACTCCTCCAAATCTCAGAGAACACAGATGAGATATATTTTGAATGTGCACAAAGTTTTGAACATGAGCAGAAATCTTGCTCAAACACATCTGAAATATATACATATATATACAGTACATCAGTCCAGGGGTTTATTAATAAATTAAAATTAATTAATGTGTCATTCAGGTGAATAATTGCCATATGCACATTTAAGGAGATTATTTCCCCAACAAAAGACGCAAAAGAGGGATGAGTAAATTGATTCAGAAAAAGGTAGAAATATAAATAAAAATCCACCAGAATGCAGGAAATTAAGTATTTAATGCTCAAAATGTTCAGGGGGTGGACCCCCAGACCTCCATATCATAAGCCATCATGCACACAAATCTGGAAAGAAAACACTAGCCTTTGGTGCCATCTAACTTACATGTGGGGTGGTGCAAAACTCAATCTCACCTAGGGCAACCAAAGGGCTAGAACCAGCTCTGGTGCTACCTACATACACTGCACATTCTCTGTCTCCTAATGTCAAACTTCATGTAGTCTAGGCTAGTTACCAGCAATTGTATTTCCTAGCTGCAATTAATTAAATTTTTCTATCGTTCCTACTGACAATATAATAGTGGAGCAGATGAGCTTGGAAAGTATTGTGCATTTTATATTATAGCTAAAACATGACATTGTCTCCAATTTGAAACCATAACATTTATCTTTTGTCTTGAAGGCATTTTAGGCTGGACCTCTGAGACTAGCTAAGCAGAGGGCGAACACATTTCAGGCTGTCAAATTATTTTATGTTGCTGGCATAAAGGTGGAAAACTCAGCGATGTTGTCAGCATCCAAAATGCCACTTTTACAAATAATCAGATACATATATGCCTAGAATGACTTCTATTTAAACGCTGTGACAAAAAGGGATATTAAAATAGAACGCTATGTATTTAAACCAAACCCATGACCAAGGGTGTAGATTTCATTTAAACATTGAGGGGCTAACGTTACTCAAATTTAGGGGAGGGTATGGTGACTTAATTCCTTAAAATTCCAAGACCTAACACGGCATAGTTTGAAAGAAGGAACAAGGTTAATTAGAACAAGAATTATTGTAAAAATCCTTCAAATTAAAAATACCTACACTACCGTTCAAAAGTTTGGGGTCACCCAAACAATTTTGTGTTTTCCTGAAAAGTCACACTTATTCACCACCATACGTTGTGAAATGAATAGAAAATAGAGTCAAGACATTGACAAGGTTAGAAATAATGATTTGTATTTGAAATAAGATTTTTTTTACATCAAACTTTGCTTTCGTCAAAGAATCCTCCATTTGCAGCAATTACAGCATTGCAGACCTTTGGCATTCTAGCTGTTAATTTGTTGAGGTAATCTGGAGAAATTGCATCCCACGCTTCCAGAAGCAGCTCCCACAAGTTGGATTGGTTGGATGGGCACTTCTTGCGTACCATACGGTCAAGCTGCTCCCACAACAGCTCAATGGGGTTCAGATCTGGTGACTGCGCTGGCCACTCCATTACCGATAGAATACCAGCTGCCTGCTTCTGCTCTAAATAGTTCTTGCACAATTTGGAGGTGTGTTTAGGGTCATTGTCCTGTTGTAGGATGAAATTGGCTCCAATCAAGCGCTGTCCACTGGGTATGGCATGGCGTTGCAAAATGGAGTGATAGCCTTCCTTATTCAGAATCCCTTTTACCCTGTACAAATCTCCCACCTTACCAGCACCAAAGCAACCCCAGACCATCATATTACCTCCACCATGCTTAACAGATGGCGTCAGGCATTCTTCCAGCATCTTTTCATTTGTTCTGCGTCTCACAAACGTTCTTCTTTGTGATCCAAACACCTCAAACTTGGATTCATCCGTCCACAACACTTTTTTCCAGTCTTCCTCTGTCCACATGTTCTTTTGCCCATCTTAATCTTTTTCTTTTATTGGCCAGTCTCAGATATGGCTTTTTCTTTGCCACTCTGCCCTGAAGCCCAGAATCCCGCAGCCGCCTCTTCACTGTACATGTTGACACTGGTGTTTTGCGGGTACTATTTAATGAAGATGCCAGTTGGGGACCTGTGAGGCGTCTGTTTCTCAAACTAGAGACTCTAATGTACTTATCTTCTTGCTCAGTTGTGCAACGCGGCCTCCCACTTCTTTTTCTACTCTGGTTAGAGCCTGTTTGTGCTGTCCTCTGAAGGGAGTAGTACACACCGTTGTAGGAAATCTTCAATTTCTTAGCAATGTCTCGCATGGAATAGCCTTCATTTCTAAGGACAAGAATAGACTGTCGAGTTTCAGATGAAAGTTCTCTTTTTCTGGCCATTTTGAGCGTTTAATTGACCCCACAAATGTGATGCTCCAGAAACTCAATCTGCTCAAAGGAAGGTCAGTTTTGTAGCTTCTGTAACGACCTAAACTGTTTTCAGATGTGTGAACATGATTGCACAAGGGTTTTCCAATCATCAATTAGCCTTCTGAGCCAATGAGCAAACACATTGTACCATTAGAACACTGGAGTGATAGTTGCTGGAAATGGGCCTCTATACACCTATGTACATATTGCACCAAAAACCAGACATTTGCAGCTAGAATAGTCATTAGTCACTAGTCAAAGTTAAGACTAGTTTAAAGTTATCTTCATTGAAAAGTACAGTGCTTTTCCTTCAAAAATAAGGACATTTCAATGTGACCCCAAACTTTTGAACGGTAGTGTATAAGGATTTCAAAGGGGAATATATACGTGATTATAATAGAGAGGTGATTATAATGGAGAGTGGTGGGGCCAAAACTGGAGAAATGCGATGCCGTGGTCAATGAGCTCTGAAGGTCACCAGGGGTCAGATACAAATTGCCTCCACGTCTGAAATAAAACCTTGGGGAATATAGATTATATGATGAAGGTTTCATGCTTTAGTAATAAAACGCACAATTGGTTTGCCTGTCTGCCCACTGTAAACCACATGTAGTAAACAGTGTGTGGCTGTGTGTCAATGATTATTTCTGTGTTAATGATGATTTCTACCATTTTCTGTCTTTCTACCACTTTCCAGTCATGTTGAGAAGAAGTCGTTGATTGGAGGAAGCAGGCTATTACACAGAGGAGGGGACTACAGGGAAACCTACAGGGAGACCTGTTGCAGGTAAGTAGTGGACTGTGTTTGTGTGCACATGTTGTGTCCTGTATGTGCATATACTGTGAGGTCAACACTTTATAAATCTTAACACATCGTCGCTCTAGAAAAAAAATCATTTTATGTCCAAAACTGTTCCTTTTTTTTTCTTTTTTAGGAAATGACAAAAACAGGCTCATTTGAAAACACTATATTGAGTTTTTTACCTCTGACAAGGTCTGATGAAATTTCCTTATCGCTGTTTAAATATTTGTAAAAACCCACAGATAGACGTAAAGGGTAACCAATACTGTATCATTGATATATGAAAAGAAATTAACATGACAAAATATGGAGATACAAGGTTTCTGCCCGACAGCGACGCCATATCACACATGTCAGTCTTTACTAACTTCTGTTGTATCTTTTAGGAACTGTCAGAGGAGGAATGGAAACCGTGGTCATCACCACAAGTCAATAGGCCACGACGGAAACACCAGTAACACCAGTGTCATACAAAATCACGATCTACATCACAACATTACACAAATCTTTTTTGAGAGGCAGGGCATAGAGACCGGAATCCCCACTCCAATCACACTCAGACCACTGCAGCATGGATCATCAGCGGTCTCTGCATCCTGCTCTTTCTGGTCATCGGTGAGTTTCCTCCATCTTACTCTAACATAATTTCCAGTACGCTAAAACCTGGGACCGCTGCTTTTATTTTAGTCCCTGCTCCAAGTTTTTAAGAGATTCCTTGTCAATAGCAGTGGTGTAAATAAAACAATCACAATATGATAATATATTGATTCTTAAGACAATGATACAATATTTACTGATGTCACAAAGTCTGCCACGATATGATTTTGATTTGATTCAATTCAATTCAGGGGCCTGTGACCGATACAAGACGATACATAAGCCCATTTAACGCAATCAGTTACATTAATATTCACTTACAATAAGCAACTAAAATAACATTTGACAATTTCATTGCTAAACTCTTCCAGACATTTAAATTATAAACAAACTACTCTTGTGATGGAAATTTCAAAATAAAGGCACATCTAAAAAATGAGAATACGTAGTGATATTTCCACTTTGTATTGATAATATTGGATTGCTGAGGATTTAATCAATATATATATATTTATCCAGATCCATGTATGGTTACACCCTTAGTCAATAAAAATCATAATAGCCAAATGTTTTATCTTTCTTTTGAACGCTTCAAAAATAAATAAAATGAAGAAAAGGATAAGAAAAAAAGATAAGAAAAACTTCAACATAACACACACTAGACAACTACACACTTTCATCACTGAAAAGGGATTGCTCCAATTTCATTGCACAGGTACTGTGTACTTGTGTATAATGACAATAAAGGCATTCTATTTGATTCTATTCTACTAGAAAAAAGAGATAGGAAGCCTAGGCTTGTCAAGTCCTAGCCCCAGTCATCATTTAGGAGAAGGAGTTGCTCAGTCAACATATTATGATGATGATGATACTAACTAACTAAAAAGGTCCAGAATGAGATTGAGATACTCTGGAAACATGTGATGCGCAACATGTGATCATGTCTGTTCCTCTGGCATCAAACTTTGCATTGAATTGCAAGGTGAATTATCTTTATCTGTCTCATCATCATGGTAGTAAAAAAAAAACTGTATTATAGAGGTGGATTTTTTTTCTTACCAGAATCCAGACAAAGGAGTCTTCCGATATGTGAAGCTACAGATTGACACCAACTGGGGAAACACCGACTACACCTGCCTGTACAGCTTCAGGGTTCACGGTAAGATAGATGAAGGTGAAGGTAAATCAATCACAAAACACCTGAATTTGCCTGAATTTGTGTAATAAAATTTAACGTATATGATTTTTTCCCCCAATATATTTTAAAACAAATTGTAAATGGAAGGTGGACAAAATATGAAAAACTATATTTTGGTGACTAGAAATTTGGTTCAATTCAAATCAATTTTATTTTAGTGTCAAATCATTAGTATATCTCAGGAAACTTTCCAGATAGAGTAGGTCTAGATCATTGGTTTTCAAAGGGGGGTCTGGACCTTTATGGGGTTCCAGGGGGTCGCCAGCAAAAAGGGGAAATCATTTTTTTTTTTTACTATAATTCCATTCATGAGTAACACAATAGCAGGATTTATGACTATTTATATATATATAGGTTTTATGCACTTCATGAACATCTGAAAGAAAAAGCCCTATCAGATGGTAGCCTGGGAAAACCCTGACGGACTTCTGGCAAATTTGAGATTTGCTCTGCGAGTCATTCTCAGTTACAACTGAGAAGGGTCTGGTGTCAACCAGGCTCATCAGATGGGGGACTCTGCTACAAAATCTTATTAAATGGGGCCTGTGGTCTAATTTGTGTCAGTTTAGGGGTCCTTAGTATCACATTGCCAGAGCACAGCGCTGGGGAGTAAGGTCTGGCTACACCACACGTACATTCTAGGATTGGAGAAAAAAAAAACACTCTGGGAAGTTTGCATTCCTTTAAACCAATCACAACCAAGTTGTCACGCTGTGACGGTGGCTCTGCAAAAAAGTCTTGTGAGGAAACTTTTTTTTTTAAACAGTTGCACCCCGCAAAAGAAAAACGCCATATTAAATATAAATTTAATTTATAAATAAATAATAATAAATAAATGTAAGTTTAATGTACAGAGTTGCCATGGTCTGAGCATCCTCTGAGCACATTGCGTCATACTTTAAAAACCATGCCCACCCGAGGGGAAACAAATGGCACAGAGGGTCTGGCTAGTCCACATAACATTCGGGGATGGGAGGAAAACGTGCTTTGGTTTAATAGCATTTCTTTAAACCAATCAGAATTCATGGGCGGTGCTAAACTCTGCACAGAGCCGCTGCAAAATAGCTGTGCGAGAGAAAACTCAGATTGGACAGATAGTCTGGCTCACTG
This sequence comes from Percina caprodes, assembly GCA_013375575.1. Taxonomy (NCBI): domain Eukaryota; kingdom Metazoa; phylum Chordata; class Actinopteri; order Perciformes; family Percidae; genus Percina; species Percina caprodes. The sequence continues at coordinate 4,976,404 of JABXJD010000024.1, forward strand.
TCTGGATTTACCCTGCAGAGATCTGAGGAGCAGTCAACCATAGTGCTAATAAATCCACCAAATTTAAAATTCCAATACAAAGAAATAAGAAGGAAATGGAAAATACATGTATCTGGCGGAATTTCCTGCGGCACCAGAGCAATCCCAAAGTGGAAAGTGGATATAGAGCGTTAGCCATTTGAGCATGTAGCTTTCTAGCTCAAAGTTGGTTGTTGTTTCCCGTATTCAGTGGCGCTTCTACTTTGAATTACACCCTGGGCAAGACCCCCTTTGAGTCCCCCCCCCCAAAAAAAACAACAACAACAAACAAACAAACAAACAAACAAACGAAAAAACAAACAGAAAGTACACAATTGCAGAATTTTGCAACACTGAGCTGAGATAGAAGAATATTTCAATCAAAGGATGAACCATTGCCGCCTGGATAGCTCAATTGGTAGAACTGGGCCTTCTTCAATTGGCATTAACGCAGGTGGAGGTGGACTCCATTATGTTGTGCCATGTTATGCAATACAGCACAGGCCTTAATCATGATCCGACACAACTTTTCAGGCGCATATAATAGGACTCCCCAAGACCCACCTCCAGCTGATTTTAAATGCCCAATGGCGCGCTCCACCACTGACCGAGCATACCCGTGTAGAGCATTGAAGTGGGTTTGAGCCGTGGTTTTTGGGTTGGGGAAAGGAGTCAGCAGCCAGTTCCTTAGCGGATACCCCCTATCTCCTGCGTGAAAATTGTGTTGTAAGTTAGGAAGCCACCCCAGACAAAGGTAAGATAAAAAAAGAAACGCACATATATAGGCTTACCCAAAAGCCAACCGTCCTGCACTGCGCCAACCCGCAGTTGTCTCCCTACCCTGCTTTGTCTCAATATGAAAGAGTTGTGTGTTGAGCCAGGCCAGCGAGCCATATCATTTAACAATATCATGTCTGCATCACATTTGATTTACACGTTAATTGAATGATATTGCTTTCGATTAGCAAAGCATACTCATTCTCAGACTGTGCTTTTTTATTGCAACATGTGTGCAGTCAATTGCTCCGACTACACTTGGGAAACCGGACATAACTGTAAATTGCATTTTATTCTGGGCCTTGTTCTTATATAGCAAGGGGTCATTCGAATCAAACCTTACAATACAGCTGGCGTTAACGTGCTGAATGATGGCTGTGATATGCAGGATCAATCCGCCAGTTCACGCTGGAAGATCCCAGTATCTAAAAACACCTGCAAACGTACAGGTAAGGGTCTGTTCCGATAGGTGGGTCTTTTTAAAGCCGGTCCCAATTTAACACAGATTTCCAAAGGCATAGCTCTACGTAACCTGAAACAGCTTAAAAGCCATTTATCACCATGGACCAGAAAATCACCGGGGGCCCAAAAAGCGCGCTCACGACGCATACCTCTTGCTAAATCTTCGAGCAATGCCAAATCTGCCATGCTGTTGATTGGTTGCAATACACAGGTCATCAGGAATGGTAGGGCTGTTTATTTATTGTCGTAATAGGTTAATTAAGTCTGGAGTCATTGGCTTCATCAGTAATTAAGTGGTGCGGGTGTTTTGCATGCAGGCACTCTGCCTCCAGAGTACTTTTTCCATCTGTTACCATCGGAGGTCACTAAAACGCAGTCTACAAAGCCTTGGGAGTGTTACGCACAATCACACGCATGGTCAAAAGGTTGTAGAAAACTGGAAACTTTTTTACGCGTGGAAATTCTTTAAAAATCCCGACTTTTACGAGGAATGTTGCAACCGCAAATTTCACTCTGCTTTACACAACTTTTTCTTGCATAACAGGTATTAGAAATGAGGCCTCAGGTTTTCCACCCCTACCAGTGACGGACGACGCATGATAACAGCAGAGAGAGAGTCAAGCCACTATGAGCCAACTTTTAGTCCACTTTTGACCTGTCTTATTGGCCTTACATTTCAAAAGGAATAAAAAAAATGGGCAGAAAAGGCTTGTGTTTGAATTAAGTTGTTATTAAAGGTGTAATACAGAATTAGTTGAAGTATCCAATAAATATTATTTAAATAACAGTAAAACCAGATGGGGTCAATTTTGACCCCAGAGGTCAACAGGTGTGATTATGGGCTGCCATTAAAAAATTCAAATGATTCAAAAACAGCATCCTCACTAAACTTTGACATATACAGTTGTGGTCAAAAGTGTACATACACTTGTAGAAAATCACAATGTTATGGCTGTCTTGAGTCTTCAATAAGTTCTACAACTCTTATTTTTCTGTGATAGAGTGATCGGAACACATACATGTTTGTCACAAAAAACAGTCATAAAGTTTGGTTCTTTCATAAATTTATTATGGGTCTGCTGAAAATGTCACCAAATCTGCTGGGTCAAAAATATACATACAGCAACAAAATATGTCAATTTTGGTGATGTAGCGAGTTGTGTCAATCAAATTAGCTTCATGTCATGGCCTCTTCACTTCTTCTAAGTGATTCTGATTGACTACAGCTGTTGACTTCTCATGAGCCCATTTAAATAGGGCTCATTTGACCCAGTGATTAGACTCAGCTACAAAAGCTACAATGGGAAAGTCAAAGGAACTCAGTGTGGATCTTTATTGACTTGAACAAGTCAGGAAGTCAAGCCATTTCAAAGCAGCTACAGGTCCCAAGGTTGTTTTACATCGCCATGGACTGAGAGAATTGCTCCAAAAAGGCACCTTAAGACTCGGCTGAAGTTTGCTGCTGATCACATGGACAAAGATAAAACCTTCTGGAGGAAAGTTCTCTGGTCAGTTGAGCTGTTTGGCCACAGCACCCAGCAATATGTTTGGAGGAGAAAAGGTGAGGCCTGTTACTGTCAAGCATGGTGGTAGTATTATGCATGTTTTGCTGCCAGTGGAACTGGTTCTTTGCAGAAAGTAAATGGGATAATGAAGAAGGAGGATTACCTCCAAATTCTGCAGGAAAACTTATTAGTTTAACAAGACAATGACCCAAAACAGTGGTAATGGAATGGCTAAACCAGGCTAGAATTAAGGTTTTAGAATGTTCCCAAAGTTGACTTAAACCCCATTGAGAACCAGTGCCAGGTTCATGCAAGAAAACCATCAAATTTAGCTGAACTGCACCAATTCTGTCAAGAAGAGTGGTCAAACATTACCTGAAGCTTGCCAGGACCTTGTGGATGGCTACCATAGTTGCCGTGAAAAAAGGGACATGTAACCAAATACTAATGTTGCTGTATGTATATTTTGACCCAAGATTTGGTGACATTTTCAGCAGACCCATCCAAACTTTATGACACAAACATGTAATCACTCTATCACAGAAAAATAAGAGTTGTAGAACTTATTGAAGACTCAAGACAGCCATAACATTGTGATTTTCTACAAGTGTATGTACACTTTTGACCACAACTGTACCACTTTGTAATAAGTCCAATAGTCAAACTAACAAATCAAAATAATTCATAGTTTAATTTTATTTTTATTCAAAAACAGTGTCTACTTTTAAGTAAACAGGATCTATTGGCTCTATATTTCAAAATGAAGGGAAATATTTGTAGAAATGGGTGAAGTAAGATTAAAGGTGTAACACAGAATTGATTGACAATTTATACTGTATATTATGTGAAATAACCAGTCAAACCATTGTTGATTTAGTCACGTAACAACAATTGGATACCATAAACTTGTCAAAGGTAAGATACGAATTTGTGTACCCTTTAAAAGACTCTTTTGCTATTTGGGTTCAGGGTAGGTGTAATGGAGTGAAGCAATAAATACTAATTAAAAGTTTTTATGTTTGTATTTTAACCAAAGTTGTGTGGTTGGCCTGGCAAAGGTGGCAACTGCTACAGGACCTTGCAGGCCACGTATGTCCATTGTTTTTTCAATTTGTTGGGGAATGTACACCATTTAAGCACTTTATAAACTTGAAAGCAACTTGGATTAAAGCTTACCCTAAATGAATGGTTGTCTTCTGCTCTGTTTGTACATTTGGTAATCAATAAGTATCTCAAGCTTCAAGATCCACCCTTTGCGTTTCCAGGAGATTTCAATTGTTTTTCTTTCGGTGGCACATTGGAAGCTCTTTTCTTCTATTCTTTTTGACATAAGCACAATATTACATTGGTAGGGACCTTAATAAGGACCATGAATGACTTAGGCCCTAGCATGCAAAGTTTAGTCAAAGTGATCAAAAATATTATACTTTCAAGCTTTGTACAAACAGGCTCTGATAACTGTTCTTCAACATATTAAAATAGTTCTAAGTAAGTAATGCTGATAACTGGCAAAGTTGGGGCAGAGTAGTTTTTTTTTGCCCCAGGGCCCAGTAGCCTGTTTATCTAGTTGTGACTGGGCATAAGAATCCAAAAGCAGTTTATTGCCACAGGAGTGGAACTACATGGAATTTGCCTTGATGAAACAAACAAACATATTAAACAATAAGAATAAACAATAAATAGAAAAACAGAGACAACTATATACAAAATAGCAATGGCATGGTACCGCATTGCCAGGGTTTGATTCCTAGTATAAATATGCACTTATGGTCCTGTCCCCAAGTGTCCTGATTCAATGATGTGGTTATTAAACGATAATACAGGTTTTGGTGGAGCCTTCATATAGTTTTTTTTATGCCGTGGAATGCCACTTTTGAAAGCAGGTCATTGGATATGACAACCTCCCTGCAGCCAGGTAGTAAAAAAGTATCCAGAAGATACATGAGAATTTTATAGAGAAATTTAGATAGACCTCTGATTGTAATCTGTGAGCAACCAATGTTTTTTATCTCAACCAAGATGGACTTAGGACCTGTGGAGCCTAGTGGCTATGTGCTGTGATAAACAATTCAAAGATTTGAAAAAAACTACAACCTGTTCAATTAGGGGAGCATTTCTCAGAGAGAGGCATTTCTCAGAGAGAGGCATTTCTATTCTTACTTTTTACTATACGTCAATTGAGTTCAACCTGCAAAGATATATTGTCAGGATGGATTTGTTGTAATAACCACAACTGGAGAGAATAAAACAAAGTGATAGAAGCTCATGTTTTCTCAAACAATAACTATAATCAGTGTATAGCTTTATACTCCTAATATGCCATTTAAAACTTAAAACTTAAAAATCTTAAAACTCAACACAGTATGCATCCCCAAAAGGTCTAAATCAAACGGGTTTAGTAAGCTACATTACATTGTGCATTTCTAGCTGTAAAATCCCACTCTTCCACACTGCTGCTGAAAGCAAACACATTTGTTTTCTTCTTTAATAAACTGCTTTTATCCTATTGGACAGTCACCATGAATTGGTTGCCAAACACAATTCAGATTCACAAAACTTTATTCTAAATTGTAGAAAAGATGTAGTTGAAAAACATTAAACCATGCTGATCATGAACAAATATGCAGCAGTGACATCTATGATGTAGTGTATGATGCAACTTCTCTTGTGCTGCTGTAAGCGCAGGTTTAGAAGAAATTGTTGGCTTTTCAAACTGGTCATTGCTTTCACTAGGTAACAGACTGGATGATTTTGAACACTTTCATTCAGTAAATTATTTAGTGTGATCCATATGAGAAGTTAAGACTTGAGTAGCTAATGTACATTTACATGTTGAATAAATTCTCAACAATAAGTGAATAAAGGCTGATGGCTGTGTTGTTACTAGAACAAGACTTACTTTTTTGACTGAGGGCTTGAGTGAGACTGGCCATGGAGCCAAATTGCAGGAGTTCCCATTCTGCCTATGAGAAAGCAAACAAATCAAAATAAGGCAGATAGGACTGGGTATACATTTAATAAATGTCAGTTATTGTAATCAAGTTTCACCAAGTATTTACACTCATGCATACAGTTTTCAGTGTTTGTGAATGAAGCCACATTGGTCTACTGCACTAAATGTTTATTTCGCTTTTTTTAATAGTACTGGCAGCAAAACTGGCAGTTATATTACTTTAAGATAAGATAATAAGATAATAGTTGAACATAATCCAACTTTAATCTTTTCAACTAAACCTCACCAAAAAGCAGTTCAGGTTGCTGCATGGATACATTTCATGATTAATATATTGTATTTGTCTTTTACATGCACAGTCCAGCGAATATGCATTATACTTTATTCACTACAGCTGGACATTTGTCAGCTATATCTATTTTTTATTTTTTTTTATTTATTTGCATCCCCGCATCTTTATACCCGCTGCCACCAGCAGCACCACCATCACTTCGCAGGCAAACAAGCCTTTTCTGCCCGACATTATCTCCATCCAGACTCCGCTGGAAAGGAGGTTGAAATGACGGATGCAACCATGGGAGAGAGACCCGGGGATAGTTTATTTACATCCAAAGAGGCAGTGTAAGTTTAGAGGGAAGCCGCTGCGTGTGTCTCCCTCTTTACTTTCACCGACCCCCTCCTCCTCCGCTGGCAGAAAATTATAAAGAACAAAAAATCCGACGAGGGAGGGAGGGGGTTGATATACGCCGAGGCTGAAATCGAGAGGCGAACCCAGGGAAAGAGGAGTAATTTGTACACCGGACTTTCCCCCTCTTAGTCCCCCCAAAGGAGGGGGAAAAGTCGCAATATTGGAAACGAAAAGGAATAAGCTTCTAAGGACGTGAAAACGTCTGCAATTGTGGATACTTTATATATTTTTATTTCGAAAAAATATGGCCGAGAACGTTCTGGACTCTGGCCCGCCTTCAGCCAAAAGGCCTAAACTCTCCTCTCCGGCACTTTCCGCCTCCGCCAGCGATGGAAATGGTAAGTATTATTTTATGATATCATTTGTTACGGTGTTATTTGTTAAGTTTATTGCTTATCAGCGGACTGGATTTACTTGAAAGAGGAAAAAGACGCGGGATTACTCTTCTGTTTTTGTCGTAGCTTGCTAATGTTAGCTTCCTAGTAGTGAGTGTGTGTCGGACGTGAAGAAGAGCTCCCCCAGCTAGCTCGCATACTAACAGCCATTTTAGCTGGAGGTAGCTCTGTTAGCAAAACGCTAGGCTAGCTAACTGAATGCGGATCCTCAACTGACGGTCCCGTGTCTAATGGCTACCTTAGCCGGGCTGATAATAAACTCAATGCCATGCCAACTTATGATGAAGTTGTTGGTTTCTTACAGTTGGGCCAAATTGACAGTCAGATACAGCTAACATCATTCTGTGATTTGAGTTCCCAAGGCTTCAAGCGTCTAAAGCAATCTGTTGTATTGCCCCATCACAACTCGTACCCTTTTCCCAGAACTAACGTTAGCTACAGTGAATAGTGTTGTCGATGGTGGTAAGGCATGCCTTGTGGAAGAGACAAATGTAGGCCCACGGGTCCGACTGATTATTTAACTCATTTGCCATTGTTGGTGTGTGTTTTTGTGGATGGCGTGTGACAGCACCTGGAATAGTGGCCTGAACGCAAAACTGTGGAGCATGGACAGCGCCATGTCCTGCCACTGGGTTATTAACTAGCGAGACAAGTTAGCAAGCACATACTGCTGCAAGCATCTGCTCCATTTCATCACTTAATCATTCATTTTACCATGAACAGCTGCATCTTGGGCTGTCCACTCAGCTCAGGTTGTCCATTGCAGTCAGCATCTGTGGACAGGGACATTTGATGATATTGATCATCAAATGTCAGCATGATATTATATTTTCAGCATGATAATTTTAAATGATCAGTACAGTGCTGTCAAGAAAGGAATCTGTATAAGGAATACAATTTATTGCACTCAAGTGTATTGTCTTCAAAGATTATTTGTGACACTACCATGCAGAGTGTGTGTGTGTGTGTGTGTGTGTGTGTGTGTGTGTGTGTGTGTGTGTTGAGGAACAAAAGCATATGACAAATTGACAAGATTGGTATGAGAAATTGGTAAAAGTTATTGCACAATATTATACCCTGTGCTTGTACCTTAAAATAGCAGTTTGGAAATCATGTGCTGCTGATTACAGATTTGTTAATTTTCAGATTAGGTTAATTAAACCATAGACCTGCAATATTGTTGTCATTGTAGTTTAATAATTTGATATGGTCACAATTCTAAGAAATTACTATGTCAAATTACAAGTGACAATTAGGACTAAATTAGATCCTGTACTTTTTTAAATTTGCAGGTTTTTTTGGTCTTTATGTCCATCATAAAGAAAAAGAAAGATACGTGATGGACATCATGTATCTTATTTGACTGCCTAAGCTGTGTGCAGTTGAACTCACTCGTTACAGACTTACACAGTGAGTGTGCGTCTCTACTGTCTTGGCTCCATTTTGTGGCGTTACTTCTACGTCCGTTGGTCACCTTGTCTGTACAAACCTGTCTTTGCAACATGTTGAATCCCTTTACTGGTCAGGGATTCCCTGTGCGAGCAAAGTGTGTGTGTGTGTGTGTGTGTGTGTGTGTGTGTGTGTGTGTGTGTGTTTGCAATGTATGTTTGTGCATGCAGTTCTTCTGGATCTCACTTGAAACTTTGTGCTCACTTGTGTAATTATTCTTGGTGGCATGTAATTAATTACTGAAGGGAGAAAATTGTCCATACACCTTCTAAACAGCTTTTTATCAGTTTTTATTGTCAAACATGCAATTGCATTTTCTCAGTCATGCTGAAAAAATGAAGGATTACACCAGCTTAACATGGCTGTGGCCCTTTTTGTCTTCCTCTCACATTTCCCTGTTTGTCTCCCATCTCATTGACTCTCCTTGTCTAAACTTTGCATTTCTTCTCCATTTTAGATTTTGGCTCACTGTTTGACTTGGAGCATGATCTCCCAGACGAGCTCATCAGCTCTAATGAACCAGGCCTGGTCAATGGTGGGGACCTCAGCCAACTGCACACCACTCTGGGAGGAGGACCTGCAGGGCTGGGTCCTGGAGGAGGCAGTGGAGTTGCAGGAGGAATGGGACTTGGACTTGGCGGAGGCCAGGATGCGGTTGCCAAGCACAAACAGCTGTCTGAGCTTTTGCGCTCTGGGGCACCCACCTCGGGCCAACAGGGACACCAAGGAGCCATGGGGAGCCCAGGAGGCCCCACCGCCATGGGGCAACACTTGGCCAACATGAAGGCATCCTCTGGCCAGGGGCCTCCACAGATGATGGGCCAGGGACAGCAGCACCTCTCCCCTCAGCAGCAGGCCAACATGATGCAGCAGCAACAGAATGCTGCAGCTGGAATGATGGGTGGCATGAACAGGGCCATGATGGGAGTACAGCAGAAAGGCAACAATGGACAACAGCAGCCAGGCATGATTGGGACCCAAGTGATGAATGGCTCTCCCAGGATGGGCTTTGGCAATCAGGGGATGGGTGGCAACGGCAACCTGTTGGCCGAGACCCTACAGCAGCAGGGAGCTGGGGGTCAGGCTGGGATGAGAGGCCAGCAACCTGGAGCAATGAACAAGGTAGCGACTCCTTCAATTATAGAAATGTTCTTTTACTATGCAAACGGTTTGACATTACTTATTTTTAAAAGTTTGATGGAATTTGTTTGTATTGAGAATGTTGTAAATGTCATATTGGGTGAAAATATAATCTTGTGTTTTCAAGTTTGAAACAAAACATTGACTAATTTAGCAAGCTTAGGTATATATTTAATAAAGGCATCATTACCTACATTTCATAATTTAGTGAAACTGAGAATAGTTGATAACAGCAAGTTTTTCCACATGATTGATTGTAGCAAAACCTATTCATAAAATGAAATTATTAGCTTTAGCTTTATCCTTTAATTTAAGCTACTTTTCTGCAGTCTTTAGTTTGGTGCTTTTGGTCCGCGACTGTCTGTATTCCATCAACCATGGGCAATGCACAGCACAATTATGCGAGGAGTAGAAGTAGCAGAAAACTGTTCTGCTTGTGTGATTGACAGTCCCACAGGAGTGACAGTAAAATGTTGCAGTGGCATGCTGTGAATGTGGTGGAGACACTGTTTGATTTAGCCATATAGCTCAAAAGCAGTGAAAGGGTTTCCAGGTTAGGTATAGGGAGCAGTAAAAGGGAAATGCAGTGGAGGAAAAGGCAGGGGTACTGATGATAAATAAGTGATTTTAAGTTCAAATAACCCCTTCAATGTGCAGGGAGAAAAGCGGTACTGTTTGAGATTGCTATGAAACACTCTGCTGGCTACTATTACTTCTGTTGATGTTAAGTTGTGGTTTGTATCATTTTCAAATATTTTTTTAATGATTTTAATTACATATGACTTGACTTGATTTAGAAGTACATTTTCTCTTCAGTAGTGGGTAACTTATGTTCTTGAGCAGTAGAAAGCACAATATGTATAAACATGTTCTTTTGGGAGTTAAATACTTTGGCAATTAATGGCTCGGATTTGAAATCTTGGAGAGACACTGTAAGATTATGTTACAAACTGGCACAACACAAAATGCCGTTACTTGTACAGTTCAAATGCGAATGATAGCCAGTGAAATGTGGGTGCTTCAACATAGTTAATTGTTGTTACTTTGCCTAATATATCGTACGTCACTCTCTTATACTCCTATCTTTTACATCATTCTAACTAACTCCCTGTCTCTCCTCCTCCTTTTTTACTCCTAGATGGGGATGATGGGGAACCCAGGGGGCCCTTTTGGAGGTCCATATGCAGGGCAGGGGAATCAAGGTCTGGGAGGTGCAGGGCTGGGCCCTCAGCTCCAAAACAAAGGTCCCATGGCCCAGTTCAATGTGGACAAGAAGAACCAGCCCATGCAGGGAATGGCCGCCATGGTAGGGAACAAATACAAACTTGCTGAAAAATGTACAGTAATTATCTTTACCAAGTTGGCAGATTTAAGTATTCCCTTAGCTCTCATCTCTTTCCTCCTACCTTTCTTCCCACTGCACCACTGTACTGCTCTGTGTTCCCTGTTTCTTTTTACCTCAATGACGTCCTTATTCTATATTAAACATGGCTTCCTCTTCTTATTCTCTTCTTCCTATCGCCTCTCCACTTCCTGTTACCTTCTTCCTAACATCTTCCTATTTCGTCTTTATGTGCTGCTCTTGTCTCATTCACATCTTATTCCTTTCTTCTTCACTTACCAGGGCTCCCAGCAGTCACAAACGGGTGTGGGTGGTCCCTCTGGTGCCCCTGTGGGAGGAGCCCCAGGGATGGTGCCCAACGCTCAGGCAGGTCTGGTGGGTCCCGGTACGCAGGTTTCTGCAGCGTCTGCTGCTGCCGGAGCACCACCCACAGCTGACCCTGAGAAGCGCAAGCTGATCCAGCAGCAACTGGTACTCCTGCTCCATGCACACAAGTGCCAGCGGCGAGAGCAGGCCAATGGGGAAGTCCGGCAGTGCAACCTACCCCACTGCCGAACTATGAAGAACGTCCTCAACCACATGACTCACTGCCAGGCTGGCAAGTCCTGTCAGGGTGAGTTTAAGGGATGCTACATGCTCCTGCACTCGGTGGATAGATATGATGTGTCCCTGTGTTTGAGAAGCAGGCATGTTACTGAGACATTCATGCTAACTGTTAATTTATCTTTTAAATTATAATCTACAAACCTAGTGAGATCACAAGCATCCTGTATTTCCAGGTAACGTATATTGTTTTTGTTGACTGACTCTTTTACATGTACAACATTGCTATAGAGCTTTGTTGTCATCGGAAAATAATAGTCAAACATTAGGTATCCATATCGGTTGACTTATTCCTTTGTTACGATCCACAACACTGATTATCGTGATTTATTTTCTATAGCGAAGCTCTGTCTAAGGCAGATGTCACCGTGCATGTTCAGCGATTGAGGTTCAGCGTTGACATTGATATCTATTGAGGTTGACGAGCTGAGAGAAATTAACCACATTGGCTAATTTTACTATTGAAGGAATATGTCACCTAATGCAATTGTAGGCAAACAACGCAGGAGATGTAAGATATTAATGGTTCTAACTAACCAGACAATACTTGTTAGTATACTGTAAGTTTGTTTTGGGTAGTACTTAAAAGTATTAGTTAAAGTAATAGATAACACAAGTAAGGGTGCTCCGATCAAGATTTTTGGGGCCGATCACCGATTGCTGAAAGCCGTATTGATTGATCACCGGTCACCAATCACTGGGTCTATTTGAAGCCTTCTATTTACCCTGTCATATATAAAATAGTCTTAACAATTTATATGTATTAAAATTAACAGAAGATAATGTACTGTGAATTGTCAACTGTTTACTTTTATTGACAGGAAACTTTTAACATTCTACATCCTGTTAGAAACATCTTAAACAGCTTAGAGCTTAGATAATTCAATATATTCAATTAACATTGACATTATTTAAATATAGTTTCATTCTCTGACAGCAACACAACTGGAGACACAGAGAGAGAGAGAGAAAAATGTGAGAATGAAGTTCTCAACTCGGATCGAGCACTGTTGCTATGGTATACAGGCGCTTCGATTGAATGTCATTGAATCTGTTCTGGACCGCTTCCAACAATGTGGCTTTCGAAGTTTTTATATTAACGGTACTGTTCCACCTGGTAGGGACATCCTGTTGTAGCCTCTTAATAGGCTGGCCAGGTTGCTTCAGAATAGTTTGAAGTCGAGAGTAGGCAAGCTAGGAATGTTTGAAATGACCAAGGATGCGTCTTCCACAGGCTGTTATATCAGCGATGCTGCCGTGTGATGAAACTCCGTCGGCAACGGCAAGCTGCAGTGTATGAGCCAGGCACGGCAGGCTGGGTAGATCTGCATCCCTCATGGCCTTTTACCAGGTTCTTGGCATTAGCCGTTAGAATAACGTGGGCTTTTACCTTCGGGATTCCCCATGCGCGAAACATGTCGCTGAATGCGGCAGCAAGAGCCTCTGGTGTGTGATGCCAAAAATTCTTGAGAATGAAGCACAACTCTTTTTTTTTAATTCAAAGTTTTGATTAATAAACTGCGCAGATAGGCTCAACATGGACATGGGACATACATTTGAACTCCAAATGTCACTTGTGAAGCTGATTGATGTGATGTCCTTCATTAGGGTGTCAACAAGTGCAAACACGGTGTGTGTCTCTCTCTCTCTCTCTCTCTCTCTCTCTCTCTCTCTCTCTCTCTCTCTCTCTCTCTCTCTCTCTCTCTCTGCCGTAGCGCTAACTAACTTTGAAATTTCCTTGGCACACACTTTGCAAATCGCTAATGTATTGTCTTTTTTAGACACCTTGTACAACTGCCAGACCGGTGAATGAAGGGACCATTTTAGCTGCACGTAGAATTTTTTTTTCTTACGAGTAGTGCGTCTCATCAGCCCATCTGATCGGCCTTTATGAAGACCACCGATCAAACTATTTAAAGCCTTTATCGGCCGATAACGATCAGTGACCGATCAATCGGAGCACCCTTAAACACAAGCATTAGGTTAACTTCGTAACAGTTTTTTCTGTCAGCAGCTCTTTTTTTAGTAAATGGCAGGCCTCTCTAATTTTGTTTTAATTTTTTTTTTTTTGCCATGACCTCTCTTTTTCCTTCTTATTCTCCTGTCTCTTTTCCCTCCCTCATATACCTCTGTGTTTCCTTACTCTTTTTGTCCTTTTTCATCCTCAGTTGCTCACTGTGCATCGTCAAGGCAGATCATCTCTCATTGGAAGAACTGCACGCGACATGACTGTCCTGTCTGCCTGCCACTGAAGAATGCTGGGGACAAGAGGAACCCGCAGTGTGAGTGTCTGTATCTGACCAAACAATGTTATACATTCTTTTTCTTCACACTATACTGTACACTATATATGTATTTATTATGTATTAGTAAGATAAACACAATTTATAGTGTACTAAACAATAATGTGATTTACAGCATGAGATTTGCATAAATATTCAGTCACAGGGTTTTCTTATGTTATTTTATATCTACCAATCAGATGCATTATTAACGCTCTCTTCTCCTCTTTTTATGTCCACACAGCTCTACTCGGTGCGGCCGCTGCAGGTCTGGGCAGCTCTCTTGGGGCAGTACCCGGTGGCCAACCAAGTGCTCCCAGCCTAAACCCGCCGAGCCAGATTGACCCCAGCTCCATAGAGAGAGCCTACGCTGCCCTGGGCCTCACCTACCAGGGTAACCAGATCCAGGTTCAGACAGCCCAGTCCAATATGTCCAACCAAGGCTTGCAAGGCCAGGCTGGCATGAGGCCTCTGAACCCAATGGGTGAGTTAGGTTTCATGTACACTTGCTTTGCTCTACAGAAAGATATACAGTGGGGTTCGAAAGTTTGGGCACCCTAGGTCAAAATTTTTATTAATGTGCCAAGAAAAGATGGAAAAATCTCAAAGGCATCAAATGACAGATTAAACATTTGTATTATATGTCAACAAAAGTTAGATTTTATTTCCATCCTTTACACTTTCAAAATAACAAAACAAACAAATGGCATCTGCAAAAGTTTGGGCACCATGCAGAGTTAATACCTTGTACTGCCCCCTTTGGCAAGTATCGGAGCTTGTAAATGCTTCTTGTAGCCAGCCAAGAGTCTTTCAATTCTTGTTTGAGGTATCTTCGCCCATTCGTCCTTTTAAGGTCTATCCATAGATTTTTTTATTATGTTGAGGTCAGGAGATTGTGAAGGCCATGGCAAAACCTTCAGTTTACGCCTATTGATGTAATCCACCGTGGATTTTGAGGTGTGTTTAGGATCATTATCCATTTGTAGAAGCCATCCTCTCTTTAACTCCAGCTTTTTCACAGATGTCATCAAGTAAAGCGTCCAAAATTTGCTGACATTTTATTTAATCCATTTTTCCTTCTACTTGTGAAATGTTCCCTGTGCCACTGGCTGCCATATAACCCCAAAGCATGATTGATCCCCCCCCATGCTTAACAGTTGGAAAGAGGTTATTTTCATTAAATTCTGTGCCCTTTCTTCTCCAAACATACTTTTTGCTCATTGCGGCCAAAAAGTTCTATTTCAACCTCATCGGTCCACAGAACTTGTTCCCACAATGCACCAGGCTTGTCTATATGTTCAACTATTTTCAGTTTCTAGACAACTGCTTAGAATAAGCCATGGTGCTGATTGTTGGGGCAAGATCAGATGAGTCTGGGCATTTAAAACCTTAAGATTGACATCACCTGGTCTTTCCAGACGATGATTGAGAACAATCCATGACACTGTCAGGTCTCAGCTTTCCAAAGGGGGTGCATGCTAGAAACTCTGCAGGGTGCCCAAACTTTTGCAGATGCCATTTTTTTGTTTTCTGTTATTTTGAAAGTTTAAATGATGGAAATAAAATCTAATTTTTTGTGACATATTATATGAATGTCTAATCTGTCATTTGATGCCTTTTGGAGATTTTTCCATCTTTTCTTGGCTTCTTTATGCACATTAATAAGAAAAATTACCTTGGGTGCCCAAACTTTCGAACCCCAATGTACCTTCCCTTGTTTCCGATAGCACTGTGGGCTAAGCATTTTTCCAGAGGCCGGACATTTTAAAAAGTAAGAGAATTGTATAAAGAGTGGGCGCTTTAAATGCTTTAACCCTTGTGTTGTCTTCTCGTCAAAATTGAAAATCAACACTTTTGTTTATACTTTTTATCGTTTAAAAACTTTTTCTTACATTTTTGTTTCTTTTTTTCAACACTTGACGCTTTTTCTCATTGTCACTTTTTTTTTTGACTTTTTCAATACTACATAACACTAGCTTATTAACTTTAATTTACAGTTATTTTTGGGATTTTTTTTTGGGTCAATAAACCTAATACCTAATGTTTGAGTTAGAAAAGCAGAAATTAGGAATTATTTAGACTTAAGTTAAAGGAATGTATGTTGATAGATAATCACAGACTGGAATATGTCAACTTTTCCTCAATACTTTCTCAAAACCACTTCAGTGTTATTTTTAAATGCTATAAAATTGAATAAGACACCCCAAAATTAATGAAAGTAGAGATTTGTACTCGCCAAAGAGCATTGTGT
Source organism: Percina caprodes (assembly GCA_013375575.1). Classification (NCBI taxonomy): domain Eukaryota; kingdom Metazoa; phylum Chordata; class Actinopteri; order Perciformes; family Percidae; genus Percina; species Percina caprodes. The sequence continues at coordinate 4,992,269 of JABXJD010000024.1, forward strand.
GGAATCAATCAGGTTATTTGGGTAGTTACAATTGGGTAGTTAAAAAGAACATTAATATGAAAACAGGTTAATTTGACCCGAGGACAACACAAGGGTTAAGTGGCCTTCGGTAGACAGGTAAAAAGCAATCTCATCAGTACCAAGAGAATATGAGTTTAATTCCGTGTACCTTGAAGAAATGATGAGGTACATGTTGAAGAGCAAGTACAACTGTGTTATTAGATGGGGAACAGAAGGAATGCAAACTTAATGTCCTGCCTTTTCCGTGTGTAGGTGCAAATACTATGGGAGTGAATGGAGGTGTGGGAGCTTCCTCTCAGAGCCAACAAGCCAGCCTGCTGCAGGATACCATGATGCACCTCAATGTGAACAGCCAAGGGTAGGAAGGAACACAGACAATTTGGCGTTTGGCAAATACCTTAATTTAAAGCACCTATCATGTTTACATCAGACCAGGGCACACAAGTGTGTTTTATTTTTTTCTTCATGAAGTTAATTCATCAAACTATGCTCTATTATATCTCTCAGTCTGATGAATGATGCCGGTGGGGTCGGTTCCATGCCCACAGCAGGCCCTCCCTCTACCTCAGGCATGAGGAAAAGTTGGCATGAGGACATCACGCAGGACCTACGAAACCACTTGGTACACAAACTGTAAGTATTAAAAAGGAACTCTAAACAAATGTAATTTTGCACTGTACACCTATAATGAGAGTGTAGACAGTAGTAGACACTTTTATGTGTCTGCTTTTGATTACAAAAGTTTAATTAAGATGGTTGAGACTAGCCTCAGTTTGTGCCACTGAAAACATAAGTGCTCATAATGCCTTCATAAGCACTAGTGGAGGGACAATGCCGCACATGAACAAGAGATTTATTCCTCTTAAGTGGCAGTAAATGCAACTCATGGGCCCACCGCTAACTGTACTATATTCAGAGCTTGATAATATATTTTTTGCTGATAGACTGTAACGTTAACCACAAACACCAGGGCTATGACTATGCACTGGCACTTTTCAAAAGACATATGCACACTCATCAGGTAGTGCCTCTTGTAGTGTAGCCACTAGCCAACAAAACTAAAAAATGATGTGTGTTTTAAAGGGGCTGTACTCAGAATGCTGAAAAACAGCAGGTTGGGATTGCCTCCACGCAGCTCTTATTGATCGTTCCCCCCAATACGTGAAATACTTACCTTTTTTTTATGGCCACATGCACTAAAATGTGCGTGTAGCTGGACGGGCAATTAAAACGAAGAACCGAGAAGCTCAGATTACAACACACACAGAGGGAGTGTGACTTCATTCTCTCTTCAGAATGTCATTACTCCACTGTTTCTTTACATAACAATTATTGGTTTGCTGCCATATTAATGTAATGTTGAATTTTGAGTACAGACCCTTTTTAAAGCAATATTTTGACTTGAGGAGATAACAATGAAATTTTCACCTCCTTCTCCCCACCTCCTCGTTTTGCTCTCCTTCTATTTGTTCTCCCACCCACAGTGTTCAGGCCATCTTTCCAACTCCAGATCCTGCTGCACTCAAGGACCGTCGAATGGAGAACCTGGTAGCCTATGCCAGAAAAGTTGAGGGAGACATGTATGAGTCGGCCAACAGTAGAGTAAGTTGCTCTCTCCTTTAGCTCAGTGTGTTACTCAGCCAAATAAGAAGACTGCTTGGAAGTTTGAATTTCATTTTGCAGCTGGATACAGCTACTTGTTCCATCGTAGATCAGCCTCAAAAGTAAAATAAATATTGCATTGTTGGACTAGGTGGAAATGCCGAGCTTATGAGCTTGATGGCCTTCCTGTGTGTTATACAGTTGCTAACTTGTCTTTTTGTTTTCAATGTCAACAGTGATATTCAAAGTTGTTTTTTTCTACTGTCTTCCAAGTCTGAGAAGTTTATCCCCTTGCTAAGTTTTCATTATTTTGTTACCCTCTTTCTTTTTTGACAGGCTGAGTACTATCACCTGCTAGCAGAGAAGATCTATAAGATCCAGAAGGAGCTAGAAGAGAAGAGGCGGACCCGGCTCCAGAAGCAGGGTCTGGGCCTCGGGCCTGCAGGCATGGGACAGCCCCCCACTGGACTGCCTCCAAGTGAGTGGACATGCAGCATATGTAGACTAGGATGAGCTAATGTTACATTGGGCTGCAAACATTCATATGAATAATTTAATTTGGCGGAATGTGACATTGGGACATTTTAGCATTGTTTTGTCCCTCTCACCTCATGGTTTGAGATTTAAAGCAAGGCATTATTTGTGACTGCATGATTATTTTGATCATAATTCTTTTATCTTGATGTCCTGTTTTTGCTGCATTTGGCAGAATTTTAGTGATCAGTTAACTTCATTTTCAAGATATAGGTTATGTCTCTTTGACTGAATAAGGGCTGCACAATATATCGTTTTTTTTTCAACAAGTAGTTGTATTTTAGCAGAACACTGAAAGTGGCAGAAATGCAGAACTGAGTACGCTTTAATATTTCTTGATATATAGCAAGTAATATCGTTATAGTGATATTCAACAACGTAATCGCATATTTTCCTCATATGGTGCAGCCGTAGACTGGATCTAGGCTCTAGACTGGAATTCCATGCTTTAAACCTTGTCCAGCGTTTTCTCCCAGTTAATCGAGTCATGCTTGGTCCTCTGAATAGACAGTAGCATGTGTCAGTCTGTGTCTTGAGTTGGTTCATATTTTATACACATTAGTAATTAACTGTCCCACAGAAAAAAGTTTAAAAAAAAAGTAACAAACCTTTCCACACATGCTTGGTTAGGGCATTTCCACCTCTACCTCTCTCCTGTGCACAGATGACAGCTTGATTTTCTTAATCTCCTGTCTCTGTTTTTGCAGATGGCCCACTCCCTGATCCATCAATGGTGCGACCGGCTGGACCAAATCAGATGGTCAACAGGATGCAAGGCCCAGGTAAAGAACCACCGGGAACCAAGATGCTTTATTTAAATTCATCACTTTATGGGTGGACCAATTTGACACATTTTATTGTTGCATCAGCGCAAATGTCGATTTAAGTCAAAGAGACTAAAACCTGTTTTCACAGAAAAAGGTTTACTAGTGATATTTTGTGCCCTGGTGTTGACGCGGCATTGTGTTTGGAACACTTTACACATAGAAACCGCGCTACTGCACATGCATGGGAACTATTCAATAAATCAAAGGATTGCAATCTTTTTGATATAAAGGTCCATTCTAAATTGTTCTTGGTAATCAGTGTACCATATCAGCATTACGCCTGTCATCATCTACTGAGCCTGCTCAGGCCTTCGCCTTTCATTGCGTGAAAAAGGCAACAAGTACTAGCCAATCAGAGCCAGTGTAGGTCTTCATGATATACAAATGGAGGGAAAGTTAAACTACTGTAAATAACACGCTTTGCTCCTGACAATGGCTGTCGAAGAGGTCATTTGGCATGCAGATGAAACATTTCCCAAAAAACTCTCTTGCACAGTTTTTGCTAGTGTGCCATTAGTCAAGCTATTGCGTGCCAATGATGGCACACGTGCCAAAGGTTGCTGACCCTTGAAATAAATAGTGTGGTTTCACGTTTTTTGATTGCCAATACTAATTGCCAAATGTCATTGAGGGCCTATATCGCTAATTTTTTGTTTTGTATACAGTGGGGGAAATAAGTATTTGACCCCTTGCTTATTTTGCAGGTTTGCCCACTTACAAAGAATGCAACGATCTATAATTTTAATCATATGTACATTCTAACAGTGAAAGACAGAATCCCAAAGAAAATTCCAGAAAATCACATCATATGAATTTATTAAAATTGATAACCATCTGATGAGGAAAAACAAGTATTTGACCCCCTGGACAAACAGCATATTAATATTTTGTAGAAAAGCCATTATTGGCCAGCACAGATGTCAAACGGTTTTTATAGTTGGTGACAAGGTTTGTGCACATTTCGGCAGGGATGTTGGACCACTCCTCCCTGCAGACAGCCTCCAAATCATTCAGGTTCCGAGGTTGTCGCCTGGCAACTCGAATTTTAAGCTCCCTCCAAAGATTTTCAATTGGATTCAGGTCTGGAGACTGGCTAGGCCACTCCAGAACCTTGATGTGCTTCTTCTTCAGCCACTCTTTTGTTGCTTTGGCGGTGTGCTTAGGGTCGTTGTCGTGCTGAAACACCCATCCTCGACCCATCTTCAGCTCTCTCACTGAGGGAAGGAGATGTTGGTCCAGAATTCCACGATAAATGGCCCCGTCCATCCTCCCCTCAATACGATGTCCCATCCCCTTGGCTGAAAAGCACCCCAAAGCATGATGTTGCCACCACCATGCTTGACGGTGGGGATGGTGTTCTTTGGGTTGTACTCGGTGTTCTTTGCCCTCCAAACACGACGAGTTGATTTGAGGCCAAAAAGTTCTATTTTGGTCTCATCTGACCACATCACCTTCTTCCAGGCCTCTTCTGAGTCGTCCAGGTGGTGAATGGCGAACTTCATGCGGGCCTGTACATGTTTCTTCTTGAGCAGGGGGACCTTGCATGCGCTGCAGGATTTCAATCCATGACGGCGTAGTGTGTTACCAACCGTTTCTTTTGTAACTGTGGTCCCAGCTGCCTTCAGTTGATTCATCAGTTCCCCCCTTGTGGTTTTGGGATGATTCCTCACCGTTCGCATGATCAGGGACACCCCACGAGGCGAGATCTTGTGTGGAGGCCCAGACCGAGGGAGGTTGGCGGTGGTGTGGTGCTTCTTCCATTTCCTGATAACTGCACCGACAGTTGATCTTTTCTCTCCAAGTTGCTTTCCAATTCTCTTGTAGCCCATCCCAGCCTTGTGCAGATCTACAATCTTGTCCCTGATGTCCGTAGAAAGCTCTTTGGTCTTGCCCATGGTGGTGATGTTGGATGCTGGTTGTTTGGGTGTTGACAGGTGTCTTTTATACAGGTAACGAGGTGAGGCAGGTGTATTTGATGTAGATAATTGGTTGGGATTGGGGCTGTGTCTTAAAGAAAGACTAACTGGCTTGTAGGAGCCAGAATACTTGCTGTTTGGTAGGGGGTCATATACTTGTTTTTCCTCATCAGATGGTTATCAATTTTTATAAATTCATATGATGTGATTTTCTGGAATTTTCTTTGGGATTCTGTCTTTCACTGTTAGAATGTACATATGATTAAAATTATAGATCGTTGCATTCTTTGTAAGTGGGCAAACCTGCAAAATCAGCAAGGGGTCAAATACTTATTTCCCCCACTGTAGCAGTCGGAATAGCTATATTACAGGATAGGTCCGTTTGACTGTGTTGTAGTGTATTGGGAGCTACAACAGGTTGCAGTGTAACAAAGGCTATTAATTCTGTGCGACTCTACAGTATGAATAAAGAATCACAAAAAGTAAATCTTGTTTTCTAATTCCATCAACAAAAGGCTTTTACTTAGTGTGTTCAGTCAACAGCGGTACAAATAACTCCAATGCAACAAGTGGCCTTCAGTTAGTCTAAAAGGACAACTGAAATATACAGTGTAATTCTACTGTCTAATTATCACAGTCATAAGGTTGGGTGATAGCTAAATTGGTCCTCTAAACCTGGTGTTTGGGTTTTGCTTTCTCTGCCTTTTTCTTTTTACTGTTAGCTGAGCAAACTTGCCATCGAGCCCAACAGCCAAATGGCTAGTGAATGTTCAAATGTTATCAGCCATGCAATAGATTACCATTGTTTTTTTGGTTGAGTGAAGCAAATCTACCAGCCAGTTGCATATTTCACCAGCATTTGGCTGGTGAATGGCGCTAATTTTGTTTTGCATCGGTGATAAGGAATTGGGCTCTGGTTTGTTTTTCCTTGTCCTGGTAATTGGCATATGTGGGTTATGCAGTTGAATGTGGTTGTGTTTCCATTCAGTATAATTTCCATTCCGCTCGTTGTGCCAACCTAGGGCTGGGCGATATGGAGAAACTCAAATATCATGATATTTTTGACCAGGTACCTCGATATCGATGCACAACAATATTGTAGTGTATTGGTTCTTTCACAAAATATTTACACAATGAGATTTTTTTTTTTTTTATATAATCTTTTGGGCTTTTCCGCCTTTTTTGACAGTTAGGTGAGAAAAGGAGTCAGAGGGGTAAGACAGGAAATTGTCACAGGTCGGACTCGAACACTTGACCTCTGCGTTGAGGCACAAACCCCTCAGTACATTGACCCAACCTGGCCACAGACAATGATATTTTTGATCAATAGTCATCAGTAATGTAGATATAACGACTATGTGGGTAAAGACAAATAATAGAATCGTTACAACAGTCTGGAAAGTTCAGAAAATGACATCACTTTACTGTAATGCAGCCTTTAAAACCAGGAAAAGGCAACACTTATGCCATATTACGATATCTGAAATCTAAGACAATATCTAGTCTCATATCATGATCTTAATATAATATTGATATATTGCCCAGCTCTATGCCAACCTCAGTACACAGTACATAAAAAGCTTTTGTTGCATATTACATGCGTCAACCCACATACAATATAAAAAAAATGCTAAATGTGCAACTACAAAGCATAATTTACGATTTCCCTTTTGCATATCTTTACTGAATATTGGTGACTGATCATTTGGGGCATCACTAGTTTCCACGTGACACGTACTGTATGTGTTGTATCATAACAGTCTCTGTGTTTTGTCAGGTATGAATCAGTTCAATCAGATGGGAATGCAGTCTATGGGCCAGAGGTCCACGCCTCCTCTCCCCATAGGAGCATCTGGCAACCAGGTCAGCACTGAACACACATCATGTACCACATTGTTTTGTTTTACTCTGTGTATATAAACAAAATTAAGAGTTCACTTGAATGTACTGTGTCTTTATAAAGTGGCTACCAGCGTAAATGGTTTGAAAGTTGTTGAAAGTATGCATGTCAAAATACAATTTAGATGAAAATAAACTGTTTACCAATGCTACTTTAACCATTCAAATGGCGTGTCAGAAAATGTACTTAGGCACTTTTAACTCCTTCCTATGCTCTTTGATACCTCTAGATGGGAATGGTGGGGTCCAGGATGGGGCAGCCTAATGTCAATCAGCTGCAGAACCAGTATTTGTCCCAGGGACAGTTCTCCGGCTCAGGACCAGGAGTTGGAACAGGTCAGCCTGGGATGGCCCAATCCGGAGCACAGGCAGGCATGGCACAGGTAAGGTGGCTTAAGTTATTTTTCCTGTTAGTCAGAGATGTAGTAATAGGGGATGTGTGGCAAGTTGCACTTAAGTCTTTACTAAGGACAGTTTGGGCATTCTGTAAGATAATAAGGATTCCAAGGATACCATTACAATTACATCGGTAAAATATATCTTTAGGTAATATCTTTAGGAAGTACATTCTATGAAATACTTTATGCCAACTAAAGTTGGAAGATTGTAGATACTTTGAAATGCAAGTTTTTGACCAATAAGGAACACCCAGTATAACTGGCCGCCCCCAATAGTTCCTGTACTGTTACAGAGCACTACCAGGGACATGGAGTAGGTACTTTTTGTGGTAGGATCTTTTGGATCATGAAATATATTTATAAATGCAGTGATCTTAAAAACATCATGGGTTAATAGAAAAGCACCTGCAGTAAAAAAGGCCACTGACACAAAATGAAACTGCTGAGGACTTAGTAAATGTAAATTGTAAATTTATAGATTATCCTAAAAAACATGTCATACATGCTCAATATTCTTCTTGAACTATACCTTTTATTAATCCTCTTCCTGTCTGTGCCCCCCTCTCTTCACCATCCTCCTCTTCTATCCTAAGACGCAGATGGGCACTCCTCCTTCTCTTCCAGTTGCTAGTCCTCTAGCACAGCCAGGTTCAGCTAGTGGTCCCAGTGGCATCTCCACAGTGGGGCCCATAGGTCCTCAGAGTGTAGGTGGCGGAGGTCCCAACTCAGCTGTTGGAGCCCCTGCTCCCTCAATGACTCCATCTAACACAAACCAGCAACCCAACTCCATCCCCCATTTGGCAGCCATGCGTGGTTCGCCCTCCCCTGCTCACAGCCGATCTCCCACTCCTCATCAAACACCCCCCAGACTCGCTGGGTCCCAGACCCCACAGCCACACACCCCTAACGCACCACAGCTGGGTCCGCCTTCAGCCCCCCAGCAGAACCAGCTTGGCCAGGGCCCCGGCTCCAACAAGCCCCTCCAACAGCAGCACATGGGCTCAGCTGGTTCAACAACTCCATCTCACCCTGGATTGGCCTCCAGTTCAACGCCGCATGGTGCACAGATGCCGCGCACTCCGGTCAGTGTGATTTAACCTTTTGCTTACCTATAAACTTAAACATTAACACCAGTTCACATTATAGACCAATTTGGAGTGTACGTCACAGTTAGGTCACTGCAGCTGAGCATGCATTGTGGTGACAGAAAAACAGCCAAAAAATGATGAATATACTGTTGATCACAATACAGCCATGGTTTTTCAGCGAAAACTTTCTTATAATATATCCATGGGTATAGCTTGCTAGTTTCTTAGCTAGCTTGATTATTCCACTATGTTTTAATTCTACATTGGTTACAGAAAATGAGCCAAACAGTCTACTGGTGAACAGGGGCAGTGCTGACTTAGCTAACTAACCAGCAACATTAGCCTAACCATAGGGCTGCACAATTTTGGCCAAAATGATAATTATTTTATCATAATAATTATAATAATTAGGCAGTTATAAATAGCCTATAATTAATCATGATCTCAATATTGATCAAAATAATCCTGATTATCATTTTGGCCTCTCAGTGACGACTGACTCATTATGATTTGGTCCAGCTCGGGTTGAAGATACGGGTCAGCAGAGTTACACACGTTGTGTGTATGAAATGTCTGTATCGTCACTGCGCTGTGTTTTTATGAACTATGATATTCTGGCTATGGGTCACATCTCTTGCCCAGGTCCCGCAGGCTCCGTCTCACACGCTATTACTCTACGAACTGAAGTTAGTTGCATTCAATAACTACTTCTGTGTTTTTCGCCCTGGCCACCGTAATAGCAGATAGTTTACCAGCGGAAACACTGGTACAAATACAGGTTGCCTCTCATGCTTAACAATACACCGCTGTGTTAATAACAATTAAAACTGTAGATGAATCTCAGAAGTGTGGACCGCCGCTGTGTCTCTCCGTGTTGCTGGGAGCTGTATGTGAGTGAGCAACCGTAACTACATCTTCTGAAATAAAGTTTCTCTCCTTCACCTAAGGAAGACTAACCTTAGATTAATCACCTTAACTCATCCAAAACACACTTCATTCAAACTTAAACTCACCAAAACCGCAGTTCAAGCAATCACTTGTTATTTGGTTGAAATAAATCCTTGATTTACAGAGTAAAATTACGCTGGTTCCACAGCTGGCACCCTGCTGTCTGTCAGTCTCATTGCCCGTCGAGCGGCTCGTTCTTCTGAAGCAGACCATTAAATTAGCTATAAAATTCGACCAGCAAATCTCTCAGTCCTACTACTTCAGTCTAAATTTTAGCCTGAAACTGTAACTTCTTTTGAACAAACGTAGCTAGCTGTCCAGGATTAAGTAGTCGTGTTTTCATCTGAAGTGGGTTGGGAAGTAACTTGTTTCTTTAAGGTTTATTTTAATTTGCTGCTTCCCATACACTGTATTGCTTTGTCTTTTTCATCAGACCAAACATTTTACTGTTGCCCCAGTCGTGATTAAACTGCATTGTTGGTGTTTGTGTTTGTCCCATGCTTTACTTATTGAGTTTGTTTCTGTCTCTTTCTAGTTGTCCCAGAAGGGTTCATTCCCAGGGGACAGCCAGGCCCTGACTCCAGCCTCTGTCAGCAGCCTGGACACCTCCTCCCAGCAGCCCCAGTCGAACGCTTCAGCCGCCAACCTTGACCCCAAGATGGAGATCAAACAGCAGGATGAGGAGGACGAGAGCGACACCGGCAGCTGTTCCAAAGGAGGGAAGCTCAGCAACATCAAAACCGAGGAAAAGCCTGTGAAGTTAGAGGTGAAAAAGGAGTGTTACGGTGAAGGAGGCAAAGGGGTTCCCATGGATACATCGACGGCAACACCGCCGGCGAGCATTAAGACAGAAGACAGGAAACCAGAGATAAAGAAGGAGGTGAAAGACGAAGAGGAGACGTCAGAGGCAGCTACTCCACAGGCCCCAGTAAAAAAGAAGAGTAAGGAAGACATTTTTGATCTTGTAGGCATATTTAACACCGTCTTGTATATATTATTATTGATTGATCCAAATTGGATGTTTATTTCATTTTGTCATGGAATCAAAAGAGGTAACGGAAGCAGTGTAGAAATGGAAATTTTCCAATAACTTTTTAATCCCTTTCTCCTTTCTGATTTTTATTCCATTCCAGTCTTCAAGCCCGAAGAGCTTCGTCAGGCTCTGATGCCCACACTCGAATCTCTCTACAGACAAGATCCCGAGTCTCTGCCCTTCAGAATGCCTGTAGACCCACAACTGCTGTGCATACCTGTATGTATCCCTTCTGAGGTGGATATGTATTTGTTCCTGTGCCTTGTATAAACTACACTGTCCCTGCTGGTGTTCACCACATCACTGTGTTCTCCTCCCCACTCTCTTAAATAAAACTGTCACAGTTTTTACTGTCTTTGCTGTAGTTCCCTCACTTTGTGAGAATCTTGACTGCTGTTGCTTGTGGTATATTTACCAGGATGTAGTTTCCATCCTTCTTACTCACAAAACTGGGACTGAAGTTTGAACTGCTCAATTAAAACGTATGCCCATTGTGTTCCTGCAGGACTACTTTGATATTGTGAAGAACCCCATGGACTTGTCTACTATCAAGCGAAAGCTGGATACAGGTTAGTACTCGCTGCTTATTAAGAAAAATAACAAGGTTAAGTCATTCATGGGTCACCCAACAGACAACAATAAAAGGTTAATCAAATTGGGGTTAGATTTGGTCATGTTTTAAGTGAGTTCAAGTAAGGAATATAAAGACGCATGTTTATTTTTTCTCATCGCACTGCACCATTTGTCATGCAGTTACAAAGAATATTATTGTCTATTTTTGTTTGACATGATAAGCAGATCTTTAGTTTGTAATGTTTTTGTTTGTTTTTTCAGTCCATCATGCTGTGCTTTGTGTTTTTGGTTGTAGGTCAGTACCAGGATCCTTGGCAGTATGTGGATGACATCTGGCTGATGTTTAACAACGCCTGGCTGTACAACCGCAAAACATCTAGAGTCTACAAGTACTGCTCGAAGCTGGCCGAGGTTTTTGAGCAGGAGATTGATCCTGTCATGCAGAGCCTTGGCTACTGTTGTGGGAGGAAGGTGAGACAGAGTGTTAGATTATTTATGCTAGATGGGTTAAATTGAAAATTCAGTTGGTGAGGGGCGAAGTTATTGTTAGAGTTAGGAGAAAGTATTAGAGTAAAGAATGTTGGATGAAGTTGAAAGATGACTGATATTGAATGATGTTTTTGACATTGGCTGATCTGCCTTTTTATGTCATTACTCTTGTCAGTACTTTATCTGTATTCTGTGGGAACAGAGCCTCCTATGAGATGTATATGAAGTTATGTACTTACGTAATAAGGTGGTGTGTATGAATGTTGTGATTATGTTTCAGATGTAAAAATGAACTCCAATAATTTACAACTGAAAATCAAAGTGGTGACGTGGGTTCATAGCTAAATTTGTCTTTGCGCATACCAATGCTATATCACATTTCAGCTCTCATTAGACTCTGCTATTTCAGGTTTTGCAGACAAATAACAGGGATTTGCCATTATTATGTAAGGCTAAAGGTTTACTACTGACAATGAGACAAAGCAAAGTAGCCCTTGACGTTACACTAACTGTAATAACGCTTGACAAAACTAAGCCAACAAGAAATTGGCTCAACTCCACACCACTGGGGGAGTTTTTACAGCTCGAATGTGGATGTAGGTTCAGCTCAAAGTTGGACATACATTTTCCTTTTTCCTATTGTGTGTGTTTACCCTTGATTACCTGAGGCAGGTGTGACTAAAGTAACTGTTGTGGATGGTCCTGAGATTAATATATTCTTTATCCCATTCTCTTTGTTCCTGTCCATCAGCTGGAGTTCTCCCCTCAGACACTGTGCTGCTACGGAAAGCAGTTGTGTACTATTCCCAGAGATGCTGCTTACTTCAGCTACCAGAACAGGTATGCAGGGAGTGAAACGCTGATGTAATAAAGGGTGGAGGGATGACTTGGATGTATGGGTGGGTCAGTAAAAGAGGGAGGGGTTTATAATAGAATTGGTTGGTTGGGGAAAGCTCAATTAAAAAGGGGTATTTTGAACTGAATTGTACTGAGGTAGATACGTGTTTTTATCTAAGTGTTCATGTGATGAATTTTGTTTCCCCAAACGCTTCCCTTCACTTCACGTTCCCCATTTTTATACCTTCATGTGGTGCCTAATGCAGTGGTTCCCAAACCTTTTCACACAAAGGACCCCTAAACTGACACAAATCGGACCATAAACCCCCCTTTTGATAAGATTTTCCCTAGGGTCCCCCATCTGATGTTCTTTGTGCTTTTTAGATGTTTTATCACAGAAGGTGTATGAAACTCATGACCAAAATAGTTATACATTCTATCATTGTGCTACTTATGGATAGAATTATAGTGAAAGTTAAACATTTTTTTTCTTCATTTGACTCGGGACCCCCTGGAACCTCCTCAAGGATCCCTGGGGTTCCTCTGACCCCAATTTGGGAACCACTGGCCTAATGCACTGGCATTTTAACAGTCTGTCCTAATGTCTCACATTCTTGGAGTTGTTCTTGGTGTCATTAAACTACTCTATATACAACTCAGCACAGAATGTTTGAAAAAGTATTTGTCAGTGTTTGCAGAAAAGCTTGCACAAACAAAGCAAAGACTAGTGCTATTTGTGCTTTTGCATAAACCTTTTTTTTCACAGTGAATAGGCATTTTATTTTAGGAAGAAGCGGCAATACGTTTTCTTACCGCTCTTTCAACGTGTTGTCCGTTCCTTTCAGATTACTCACTAAGTTTTTGTCATTCTTTTTCATTTTGTTTTACACACTCATGAAAACCTTACTGGATTGTGAAAGGACTGACTTTAAAATGAACTGCTTGAATGAATGAACAGCTGAGCAGTTGTCTGTGCTTACTTGTTCTTATTTGTTCAGTGTCTGTATTATGTCCTGGCTACCACTTCCTGCTCCAGTTCCCCTGCTCCCGTTGATTGTGCTCCTGCTCTGTTAGCTGTGATGGTGGTTGTTGTTGCTCATCGTCTCATGTCCAAATTGCTAATCTGTGCTTTGCCTCGGCTCTCTGCTGTGTGTCGTCTTGGATGTTTGTCTCGTCTTGTTCCTGGTCCATTTGACCTGTGTTTGTCCTCCCTTCCAATGGCTGTGGCTTGCTTATGCCTTGAACAACCATGCACTTCCGAACCCCATCCCTTATTCCCCTCACCTTCACCCCTCAAAACCATGACTGGCTGTTGCGATGACGACTTCCTGCTGTCCTGCGCTCCCACTTCCTGCTTGCTTCGCTTGTGGCACCCTTCTTTGCCCATGTCCTGTACCAATTGGTGACTGCCCTCCCGTGCGCTGTCTGTGATTGACTGTGCTGCTGGGAATGGTGTAGTTCACCAAAATTTGGGCTTATTGCTAACAGGTACCACTTCTGCGAGAAGTGTTTCAACGAGATCCAGGGAGAGATGGTTTCCTTGGGCGACGACCCTACCCAACCACAGACGTGAGTATTAATCCTTTTTAATAAGCAAAAATATCTCCAGTGTGAAATTCTTGTATCTATTTTAAAAGTGCTAACCTCTAGTCATCTTCCAGCCACATTCCTGAATTTTTTGATTTTAATTAGTTTATTTATACAGCTCCTTGTAGAGCAGACGTGCTTTACAACAGAAATACAATAGCAAGTAGGAAACACAACAAGACACAAACTGCAGACATCGAGCTAATACATCTTTTAATCCTTTTTAGATCGATTAACAAGGACCAGTTTGAGAAGAAGAAGAATGACACACTGGACCCTGAACTGTAAGTTAACCGCTTGCCAAATGTCAAATATTGGCATTTGGGAAAAGACGTTCAAACCATATTTTGTTTCTAGGACTGAAGTATGTATTTTCTCTCCGTCCCTTTTTTTTCAGGCTTGTTGAATGTATGGACTGTGGGCGCAGGATGCATCAGATTTGTGTCTTGCACCATGAAACAATCTGGCCATCGGGGTGAGCAGTGATTTCTAATTCCAGTCATTCTCAAGCTTCACGTGAAAGTCCTGATGTCATTCGCTAAGCTGTTTTTTTTTAGTTTTTTTTTTTAATGCAATTAAGCTGACTCAACCCTTTTTTTCAGTTTTGTGTGTGACGGCTGCTTAAAGAAGACAAACAAGACAAGGAAAGAGAACAAGTATTCTGCCAAAAGTAAGTGTCAATGTTCAGTGCCATTTTCTCCTGATGTTCTGTTTATGCTTGGATACCACCATCATACAGAAAACTGGTGGAAACTCAACCCTCATTTAACCTATTCAAATGAGACTGCTGTAACACGTTAATCCCATCTTGGTCAATGCTACTTATACATATTTGGATTAATTCTAAGAGCAGGTTTCTCATAGCTTATTTCCTCCCTGTTGTTTTTATCAGCTGTCAAGTTTCAAGTTTACTTCATTTTGTATAGCACTTTCACAGCAATCAAGTTTGACCCAAAGTGCTTCACAAAGACAAAAAAAAAAATGCACAAAACAACAAGCATAAAACATGCATAGATATGCATATATGAATAAATGTGGTGGAAATATAAGGAGATTTAAATAGAAACAAGTTGAAATACAGGTGAAAACGGGAAGGAAAAAAGTGAACTTGACTAAAGTAAAGAATGCTTTGCTTTTGCCCATTCAGGGTTGCCCCAGACAAAGTTAGGCTGTTACCTAGAGGCAAGGGTAAATGACTTCCTGAAACGCCAGCCCCACACGGACGCTGGAGAAGTCTTCATTCGCGTTGTCCACGTCTCTGATAAAGTGGTGGAGGTCAAACCAGGCATGAAGTCCAGGTACAAGAACAAGACACGTTGGAGTTGGAGATGCATGTCTAGTTTGCTTACAACCACATTTTTGTGTCAGGTTTTTCAAATTGCAGTCGAATGGGATCTCACATCAAGGTTAAACCTAGGGCTGCACGATTATGGCCAAAATGCTAATCACGATTCTTTTGATCAATATTGTGATCACGATTATTATCAGGATTATTTGTTGATTTTTAACCAAAACAAATATTATAGTCACATAGGCTATTTATAACTGCTTTCACATCCATATTATGCTACGTTCCTTTAATGTCGTAGTCGTATGTTGTACATACATACATACATACAGCTGCAACACAAATAAAAGAAAATGATCTGAAATAAATTGCCTAGAATATATTTAAAAAGGAAAAAAATTTATCTGTGAAAGCTTCTTCACTTGTTTTCAACAATAACTGATTAAAAGAGAAAGAGGGGGAGTGCGATGGACGCTACTCACAGAGTGACTGCTGACTCATTATGAATGGGACCAGCACGCTCCGTCTCACACGCTATTACTCTACGAACTGAAGTTAGCTGCATTCAATAACTTCTGTGTTTTTCACCATGGCCGCCGCGATAACAGTTACCAGCGGAAACACTGTTACAAATACAGGTTTGCCTATCATGCTTAACAATAATATACAGGTGTTGAAACTGGACAGATGTCAGGAGCATGACACCGGCGCTGTCGCCACTCTGTCTCTGTTTTTGGGGAGCCTGTGTGAGGGGGCAGGGCTGCGCGGAGAGTAAGAGGAGAGATCCAAACACAGGTACGGCTTTACAGAAGAAATGGGTCATGTAACGTAAAATTAAACCATATCGATATAAACAACAGTGCTTCGTTTGTGGAGAGGCAGCGGATGCAACCTAGAGGAATAATATTACTCGTGCCCTAAAGCCCTGTGAGCTAACAGACACCAACTAGCACCGGTCACTGCTGTTGTCTGAAAAACAACAGACAGGACAAAATGTTTCATTTACTGGTAAACATTGAGACCGCTGTATGACCGACTATCTGTTGAATTTTCCCCACGTTACTCTGTCCTCTGTGACTGTCTACATCTAAAAACTAATCTGCACGGTGCAAGGAACAACTCTGACTGGCACATGATCATGACAGTGGTTTACGGAGCGGTAGATTGGCTTTGCAAAACTCTGCGTTCTATGAATTTTTTTCTTTTTTAAAAAAATCGTTTGATCACGCAAATTTCATCGTGGGAAGCCGTGATCGTGATTAAAATTCGATTAATTGTGCAGCCCTAGTTAAACCTGTGTCATCAATCAGGAAAAGTGGCTGGTGTATTTAAAAATAATTTTAAAGAGTTGTATGTAAATGTGGAAGAAATGTTAGTACACAGATAAAATATTTTCGGTTTGTCCATTTCTGAATGCAGATATATTTTCTGTTTCTCTATTTTATATTAAGTAAGTATGTTTTTGTCTACAGATTTGTGGACAGTGGAGAGATGTCGGAGTCTTTCCCATACAGAACAAAAGCCCTTTTTGCGTTCGAGGACATTGACGGATCAGATGTCTGCTTCTTTGGTATGCATGTTCAAGAGTACGGATCTGACTGCCCTCAGCCCAACCAGAGGTAAGGACATCACCATATTAGAAACATTATTTTACCATGTTCTTACTTTTTGTTTAAAAATAAAATGCTCTTTTAAAAGATTAATTTTAAATGACATTTTGGCTGTTTTGATATAGCAGTATTTCCTCTTTCACCCACTCAGGCGGGTATACATCTCTTACTTGGACAGTGTACACTTCTTCCGGCCTCGCTCTCTAAGAACAGCAGTCTACCATGAAGTCCTCATTGGCTACTTGGAATATGTCCGGAAGTTGGGGTGATTGCTCCTGCTCGCAGATAACATTTATTTTGGACGCGAGCATCTGAATGCTTATGCAATTTCTATTCTGACTTTTCCTATCACAAAGCTTACTTTAGCCTGTAAATTATTTTTGCTTATACTGTCTCTCTTGTATGTCCTCCTCAGCTACACCACTGGGCACATCTGGGCCTGCCCACCTAGTGAAGGGGACGACTACATCTTCCATTGTCACCCTGCAGATCAGAAGATTCCAAAGCCCAAACGCCTCCAAGAGTGGTACAAGAAGATGTTAGACAAAGCTGTGGCAGAGCGGATAGTGCACGATTACAAGGTAGAGAGGCATTATTCATCTTTATTTTTATGTGTTGGGGCAATGGTCATATTTGAGGCAGGGATCTTTCTTTTACAGTTGTACTTTTCTAACCCCCAGTATGTATAGCACAGCAATAAAGATCAAATTGAGTGTACATACATGTAACAGTATAGCGGATAGTAATAACTGATTTGGATGCAATACACTACACTTGTACAAAACACTATTTTTTTCTCAATCTACCCCAAAAGGATGTCTTCAAGCAGGCGACAGAGGATCGTTTGACCAGTGCCAAAGAGTTGCCTTACTTTGAGGGTGACTTTTGGCCCAATGTGCTGGAGGAGAGTATCAAAGAGCTGGAGCAGGAGGAGGAAGAAAGGAAAAGGGAGGAGAACAGCACTTCCAATGAGAGTATTGATGTAAGAATGCTATGATCAACAATGGTCCTGAAGAGTTTAGATGTACAGCATATATGTGGGAGTGGGGTGAAAGGTTGTCATTTTGGAGAAAGGTTTCTCATCAGTATGTAATCCTTTTGAGGATGTTAATCAGGTGATCACTGATATTCCTCTTTCTTGTACAGGACACAAAAGGTGACAGTAAAAATGCAAAGAAGAAGAACAACAAGAAGACGAGTAAGAACAAGAGCAGCCTTAGCCGAGCCAATAAGAAGAAGCCGGGGATGCCCAATGTCTCAAATGACCTTTCACAGAAACTCTATGCCACTATGGAAAAACACAAGGAGGTATGGAACAACATGGTAAAAAAAGAAATATATATCACTAATAATTATTGAAATACCTGCATCTTATCACTTTCAAGCAACTTGCTGAAAGAGTGGAATGAGTGGACTAGAATAAAGCTCAGTTATTGATGAGTGTCTGGATTTAAAGTTTAATTGGTTTTGAAAGACAGCATTTGTCCCTCATGTGTTTGCCCCTCTTTTTTTCTGTCCTAGGTGTTCTTTGTGATCCGGCTTATCGCAGCACCCATGGCAAATGCCTTGCCCCCTATTGTAGACCCAGATCCCCTGATGGCATGTGACCTCATGGATGGCCGTGACGCCTTCCTGACATTGGCCCGGGACAAACACCTGGAGTTTAGCTCCCTGAGGAGGTCCCTGTGGAGCTCCATGTGCATGTTGGTAGAGTTGCATAACCAAAGCCAGGACCGCTTCGTCTACACATGTAATGAGTGCAAGCACCACGTGGAGACTCGTTTCCACTGTACCGTCTGTGAGGTGAGTTGGGGAAGGGATGTTTTGTGGTAACCAGTGATGACAAAAGAAAATATGTTCGCTATTGGATTTATGATATTAATTCATAAATGTAAAGCCTGCTACACGTTACGTCTTAACATTTTTTAACTGTCATTCATGTCATGCCTCACAGGATTACGACCTCTGCATCACATGTTACAACACTAAGGGCCATGTGCACAAGATGGAGAAGTTAGGCCTCGGTTTAGATGACGAGAGCAGCAACCAGGCTGCTGCAACCACTCAGAGCCCTGGAGACTCTCGACGCCTTAGCATCCAACGCTGCATCCAGTCCCTCGTCCACGCTTGTCAGTGTCGAAACGCAAACTGCTCTCTGCCGTCCTGCCAGAAGATGAAACGCGTTGTTCAACACACAAAAAGCTGCAAGAGAAAAACCAACGGTGGCTGCCCCATCTGCAAGCAGCTTATCGCGTTGTGTTGCTACCACGCTAAGCACTGTCAGGAGAACAAGTGCCCAGTTCCGTTCTGCCTAAACATCAAGCACAAGCTCCGGCAGCAACAGCTGCAGCACAGGCTCCAGCAAGCCC
Organism: Percina caprodes; assembly: GCA_013375575.1. Taxonomy (NCBI): domain Eukaryota; kingdom Metazoa; phylum Chordata; class Actinopteri; order Perciformes; family Percidae; genus Percina; species Percina caprodes. The sequence goes on from JABXJD010000024.1 coordinate 5,011,288, forward strand.
AGATGCTAAGGAGGAGGATGGCCAGCATGCAGAGAGTGGGCCAGCCCGCTCCTGGAGGAGCTCCAGGGGGCAATGGCCTGCCTTCTCCAGGAGCCAACAATGGAGGAACTGGTCCTGGTACCCCTACATCTGTGGGCACGCAGCCTCCTACCCCACAGACACCCACTCAGGGTAACATGCCTGCACTTCCTCAGCAGCAAGGAGTGGGGATGGGAGGAATGGGGGGAATGGGAACCCCAGGCCAGCAACAACAGGTTCAGCAAGGTGGTGCCATGCCCCCTCAACACCATCTCCATCAGTATCAGCCAGTGGGCGGAGGAGGCGGAGGGGGAATGATGAATTCTCCACAGCAGCAGATGGTGCCTCAGCTCCAGCAGCAGCCTCCAAATGTCCAGCAGCAGCAGCAGCTCACTGGTGGTTTGCCTCCATACAACCCCAGGCCACCTGGGGCTTCTCCTCTCCACCAGTCCCTGGGCAAACCTGGACTGGGTCCAGCCACCCCGCCCCAGCAGCAGCAGCAGCAACAACAACCACCCAACCAGGGCCAGGGGTCCCTGCCTCCACAAGGCCAGCAGCAAGGGCCCCCTGGCTGCTGTAGAGACAGCCCTAAAGATCCAGCGCCTTGCAGAGACCCAGAGACAGATGGCTCAGGCTCAAGCCCAGATACGTGGCTTGGGACAGGGGGGCATGATGCCCTCACATCCTCACCACCAGAACACCCAGGCCCAGATGGGGATGCCCCACATTGGGGCCCAGGGCATGCCCCCCCAGGCTCAGGGAGTTGTCAGCAGGACTATGTTAGACCCACAGCAACAGGGAATGCTAGCAGGGATGCAGCAAAGTGGCCCTCAGTTGCAGTTGCCACCCCAAGTTCAGCAGCAGCTCCAGCAAGTTCAGCAGGGAGGGGGTGGACAGCTACAGCCCGCAAACCAGCAGTGGGGTGCCGGTGGACCAGCCATGAACCCACAACAAAGGTCAGGCATTATGGGTCACATGGCACCGCAGCAGCAGCCAGCAGTTGGTCAGCAACAGCAGCAGCAAATTAATCCACAACAAGCGCCACCAGGAAACCGCGGGCTAATGCAGGTAATGGGTGTATCAGGAGGGCCAGCAGGGGCACCCAACTCAATAGCTGCTGCAGCTGCATCAGGAAACCTACCCCAGGCAGCACTACAAGACCTCCTGAGAACACTGCGCTCTCCCAGCTCGCCCC
>JABXJD010000024.1:5015000-5218573 GCA_013375575.1 Percina caprodes
GTCATATTTTCTGTAAAAAAAATGACCAGCCCCGCAGAACAAATCCTTGCACCCATGGGCCACTTCTCCATCTTCAGTTTTCCTATGAATGTGCACACCTTCCTTACCCTGACCCCCACCCTGCAGAAAATGGAGGGATGAACTGTTGATGTCCGGTCGTCCAGCTGACTGAAGCGTATTGTGGCTGTTTCAAGCTGGCCGATGTGAAAAGGTTGTGCGTGTACATATATTACAACCTTGTTTGTGTTGTGAAGTCGTCTGTTTATTTTCTTTTTTTTTTTTTTAGGCTGCAGAGGTTTAACTAATTCCTCCCCTCCCCTTCTCTGTCACCCTAATGACTGCCCATAAGCCACAAGATGGAATTCATTGTCAGTACTGTACAAAGTAAGAAATGGTGAACTTAGATATTGTTTTTGTAATGAAAGTGAAAGATGTAAAAAAAAAAAAAAAGCTGTACATACTTTAAAACCTTATGAGCAGAGCAATGCTTTTCTGCTGCTTGTTTCCCCTCTTATTTCATTGGATATTTGCTGTATCTGTAAAAACAAACTACAAACTACTGTACTCCTTAACTACTGTACAGTATTGAGATTTTTTTGTAAAAGGTACAGTATGGGGTGTAGTAGGTCACAAGCACCAATGCGCCTTTTTCTGTGTATTTTTGACAAGGTTTTAGGTAGGGAGGGGCTATTGCAACAAGTCACACACCTGATCTTAAAACTTAGAGACGTGAAGCTGCACGAAGTAGAACTGAGACGGGTCGGTTAGAGGTGTGATATGAAAGAGTTTAAATTTGGTCATTTAGCTTTTTATGGAGAGGACTGAAGACAATATTCACATGCTCACTATTTTTCTCAAAAGGTTGGGCTTGCTGGGTATGGGGGAAGGGGATGCATCAGAACCAGGTGGCAATATATCTTGAGACTTATTTTATAAGAAAAAAACAAGGAAAAACTGTCTTTTATATATAGATATATTATTTAATTTTATTTTTTGGAAATAAAACTTGAAGCTACAGGAATTATTAGATAAAACATGTTTTGTTTTGTATTAAAGATGTAATGGTGATGCAAAAAGACACTGCAGACAGTCATTCAGTTTGCCCTGGGGAGGCCACGGAGTATATTCTATCATCCTTTTTAAGAAATGTTTCATGTACATGAATATAGTTGTAAACATACTGAATCACTGTACAAACTGATGGCAACTGAACAAATAGTTTTGTTTTTAATCATGGCTTCTCCGGAAAAAGAGACTGGAAATAAGACTATTTAAATATTTGTTTAGTATTCAAATGGAATCTTTGACCACTTTTTTTCGTTCTTCTTGTTAACAATTTTGGTGCTTGCTGAGAGAAAGCAAAAATAACTGTCGCTCCATTTTCATTAGTTTTTTTTTTTTTTTAAGTTATTTCGGTGGTCTGATTGTTTTTTTTGCCAATAAATTAATTGTACAATAAAGTATGTTTGTACCATTGGAAAAAGTACTCAACTTTTGCCTCGTTTTTTCACATTTATGTATGATATTTTCTGCAGGTGAATAAAGGACTATTAAGTAATTATTTGACATTCATGGTATTTGTAGATTCGGGAAAAGTCTAAAAGTGTTCTATTTTCTATTTATGAAATCAGTTTGAATTAGAGCAAGACCCATAAAGCTGCCAAGCACGTATATTAGCCGATATTGGCTCTTTGAAGATATGTCAGTAGTGGGGAAGTTGGCCAATAAATTACAAGAAACCGAGTACACAAGTGGGAGCTAGGTCTGAGGTCATGAAAAAGGTCCCGCTCACTATGTACTTTGGTCACAATTCAAAAAGATTTATCACTATCAAAGTTGTTTGATCTGTGTTTGTTTAAAAAGAAAACCCACTATCGACCAATATACATTTATCTGAATTTAAAAACTCATATTTGATATTACTATTACCTCAGAAATCCAGTATTGGTTATTGTTTAAGACATGTAAATACTAGACTGTAGGGGCATTATTGGGGTTAGGAGAAATGTCATATTTCAGCCTTAATATTTTTCTTTTGGCCCCTTGACTTGAAAAAAATCTGCAACACACTTCCCCTTAATATGTCAAAATATATACACAATTTTTAACGCATCACACTGCATCTGTTAGTATCAAGAAATATCTTTGGTATGTCAAGCCACTGAACAAGTGAATGAAATAATATTAAACATTTATTTTAGTATTACCATAGAAATATTCTATACACAATGACATTTCTTAGACTGGAGCAGTTAATGTTCAGGTTTACATCACAATAAAGTGCAAGGTTCTTCGCTCGTTGGTGGACCAAAGCAGCACAAGCGACCACATTAGGCGACGACAAATCCAGCTGCTTGTTTTGTCAGGACATTTAGATATGGCATCCGCTCAGTGGTTGTCACAAACTGTACAAAAAGTATTCTGTTCTGTCATCTGCGTGACAAATACACAGGTATTTTTAAAGAATAAATATACATTCAGGTCCATGTAGAAAAATAATGACAAAAATAAATAAAATCATTGTTTCTTCCCTCCATGGTCCTCCCCTTTAAAGTCTCCTCATATTTCAAGTCTTAATAACTTCATTGGAGGATCGTGCATCCAGACATAAAGAAACCCAATACACTTGGACGGTATGAGAGAGAGAGAGTGTGTGTGTGTGTGTGTGTGTGGGGGATAGAGACATTAGCCCTAAAAGCTCCACAGACAAAACAACATTATGCAACATCAGGCACTTCCATTCCCTGCAGTTTCATTGTTTCGTGATGACGAGACGCCGACCCATCATCCTCAGCGCGGGGTAAACAACTTGTGCACCAATGGGACGCCACTGTGGGAGATTCCAACAACATGACGCATCACATCAGCTCCGGTGTCCACGGGGCAGGCAGCCGGCAGGGTTATAGACTGATACACTGGGTTCAGAGTCTGGCTCTTTTTTTTTTTTATTAGTGATATTGGTCTTTTTAGAGAGCGGCAATTTTATGCAATGAATCTGTAAAGCTATGGGGATCACTTTTTACTTTCAATTCATGTGCTCTTGAATAATGCATTTATTAATGATTTGAATGATTATTTGATTGATGGAGTGGGCAGGATCACTCTGCGTAAAAAACATATTTCTCTTCGTGTTTTAGCCCATTAACTACAAATTAGCGATTGATTTGATCAAAAGCTGCTAAATGGACCTCGAGGTGACATTATTTTGTCAACTGCTTTTCCCATGGACAAGAATATAACCTCTGCTTATACTTGATAAACCTTTAGATGCACATGGATGATATCCATCCCAGTGAACATTCACTTGCTTCATTCACTGCTTTTATATAATCAAATGATAATGCTATGCTATGAGGGGCCTGTTTGGATTCAAGCGTCTTTAGGAATTTCACATGCCAGACTTAGAGCAGTGGTTCCCGACCGTTTGTGTTTGTCACCCCTTAACAGAATCTCTTTGGATCTCTTCATGGCCACTATGAACAGGAAGAATGATTACAGCACAAACTGCTTCACGGTTCAAATGGGCACCTGACTATTATTTTAAAGCAGACTTGAAAAATTGCATCCCTCTCCTTTATATAAGGGAATATCTCTCTGCAAACCCCGCGCCAAAGTTTGCATGTCTATAAGTTGAGTTGATAAGGTGAGCGGATTTGAAGCACTTTTAAAAGGCTGGAAAGGTAAAAACGACAGTATTTTACAAAATAAATAAATAATGGACTTTGATCTGTCTTTCTTCCGACTGGCCAGCCATCCCACGGCGCACTACTACCATCTCACATCCCCTTGTCAAGGTCTGACTTCAGAGTTAAGGGATTCTCTTACAGCTAGCAACTGCATTATTACATTACTATAACGCAGCTTAAAAGGTCCCATGGCATGAAAATTTCACTTTATGAGGTTGTTAAACATTAATATGAGTTCCCCCAGCCTGCCTATGGTCCCCCAGTGGCTAGAAATGGCGATAGGTGTAAACCGAGCCCTGGTGTCCTGCTCTGCCTTTGAGAAAATAAAAGCTTGGATGGGCCGATCTGGCTGATCTCCCCTTTCTTTCGCCCGCCCAGAGAATTTGGCCCAGCCATGAGAGAGAGACATCATAGCTTTCAAACGAGCAAAGTGGCAGCCTCCCCCACCCCCAACCTCCACCTCCCCCCTCTCCTCCTCAAAAGCTACAGACAGAAATGGCACATACTAAGGAAAGCTCATTGTGGGACTGGCTCTAGTGGCTGTAATTCTGCACCGACTGAATTTTGGGAAAAAGTCTTCAGATATGGTATTAGGGGACCACTAAGGCCAATATAAAAGCATCCAAAAAGCAGCATGTCATGGGACCCTTAATAAATAAATGAAATTGACACGTTGTTGCTGTGACAGATGAAACACGCTTGAAAGCAATGATACCTCTTGGTATTCCTTTTGTTTTATCAAATAGTTGTCGGCCATGTAAACTATGTGCTATTTACCCTGTTGATCAAACTCTACAGAGAGGCTCCTGCTGGATATAGTGCACTTGCATTCTACATTCTGTTATGAAGTCTAATCTAGTTTCTTCATTTTGGTATACTACTCAGTCATCACTAATATGCTGTGTTGTATGTCGTCTCATCGAGATGAACAGGCTAGGTAAACAGTCTCTGCATTGATGGGACTGTATTAGAGGAGAAAGGCATGCAGATCAAATCATCTCTCAGACAATTTTTGAAATGCATACAAGACTAAGCCACATGTTAAATAGTAGCAGTCTATGTGTTCACAGGATACAGGTACAGCATTGCATGTTAGTATGGGATTGACAGCTATGGCCTCCTTGCTGTTGGAGTATGTACAATACATGGGAGTCCAGAGCTGAACGGTTAGCTTAGTGTGGAAGTGAGACTGAAAGCGGTTTACATGCACAGAGAACTCTTCTTCTTCTGCCTTTCTTCATGAATACTCACGTAACATGACCTGTACTTGTCATAATTCTTTGGCTACATTATACTCTTTAACCGCTTCATTTATCTGATGGCTGTAGTTACCATTTACTTTTGGGGGGGAATGTACAAATGGAAGCTTGTTAAGTTTGCTCAATCTGACGTGGAAAAATCGTTAAGAGTCACCCTCACAATATAAAAGCACGAGGAGATAAGAACATGGACATATTCATGTATGAAGCCCATTCTGTTGACTGCTGTAAAAAGTAAAGAGTTTTTGACCACTAGTAGTTTTGATGAGTGGCTCCCCATTTAGTTAGTTCTTGGGCAATATGCTGGTGCAACTTTCACACTTTTCCACCAATCTACAGGTAGCAAAAAGGCACCAAAAAAAAAGTAAGCAAAGCAAAATGCAAGTTAGAAGAAGACAGCAGAGCAAGCATGAATGTATATGCAATGCAGGGTCCGATTCATTTAGGAAAAAAAAAATGGCTTTAAAAATGTTTTATGAGGAAGGAAAAGCATTGGACATTTGTTTTTTGACCCTTAAGGATACACACCATGCTTTTAGTGAGTAACACTGAATGAATAGAAACGCAACTGTTTGTTCAGATGAAAGGAGGAAAAGGTAAGACCCATGACATATAAAAGATCATAAACATATAACGACACATTTTAACCAATAAGGACATGTCACTTAGTCAAATGTTTCACATCAAGATTTCAGGGGTCAACAATGGCCCCTCAGCAAGCCCGAGTACTGCTAACTGGAACTGATCCTCGGCCAAAGTGTGCACACCCAGCCTCAAAATCTACCTAAATCTGGCAGTGATATATGCAGTAGCGGAATGGCAGTCGGGAGAGACGGGACTTATCCCGGTGGGCCGGTAGTGTTTCGAGGCCGCGAGGGCCGATCTGATAATAGTTATACATTGCCAGTTCTTAGCAACACCATCCAGCGGCCTGGTTGCTGCCCGCTGGTCAAACTGTGCAGCCTCTGCTCAACCCTGTAAGGCGGGCGGCAGCAGCCTCTTATATCCATACAAACACGGGCCAATCAGAAAGCACTAACCAAGTGCAGGTCACAACCATGTCTAGGATTTTCAGAAATATAGGGGATCAGTGAGCGGCCCCTTTCCAAATGGCATAGCCCTGACGGCCTATGACGTAAAGCCATTGAACACCTCTTTTTTTCCTCGTCACGTTTGGAAGTCTATCGCTAAAATTAACAGACAGTGTGTGAGTCTAAAGACGGAAAGCCAAAAACATTTTGGTTGAACCCATAGCTGTGTGTAGCCTACTGTCTTGAGCAACCAAAGCTACCACCTGAACCCTCCACTCGTCAGGAACCTGTACGTCACGTTTGTTTATATACCACTTTCACTCAAGGCAACTCAGTCCTCACCTTGCACCTCAGCTGGATTCTTGCAATATCACATATTACACAAAAAATCTATCTTGTCAAGGCTTCAAGTAATGCCTTCGTCAAGGAACAGCAGCGGACCGAACCAATCAGCGTCCAGTGAGGAGCTACCGGGAGCTATGGGCGTGGTTTAGGTGTGTGGGACTGTTCATTCAAAACCGCAATGGCGGCCAGATAAACAGATGGTTCATCTAATAACTTACCTGGTATTTTTTGAAAGTGCCTGCACTTTTCCAAAGGTTCTAACGACTTGGCTTCTCAATGGTTCTGTGTTGTAAGCAAACCTTCTGGCGCATCATGTTAACTCAGTCCTACCATATCAAAAAGGTGAATAGCTCAACCTGAACATAACATTAACTGGAGTGCAGCTTATGTCTAGGTGACTCTGTGCATGTAAACGTACCACTGACCAGGCTGGAAGTAGCAGGGAAGGGGAAGAACAGAGCGAGAGAGGGAATAAAAACACAAACCCTGGCCCTCAACCACCACTGTGATTACACCAGCGGCTCCGTTTCCCTCCCTACCAACCTACTCAGACATCACATATCTCCAGGCCACAGTCTCTGAAGAAGCCTTTGGCCACTCTCGACTCTCGGAAAGTCACTGTGAGGGAGTTGAGGGTGACGTCTGTGACGGTCACGTCCCCTGGGCCGACGATGGACCTCCAGGCGTCGTCTGGCTTCACTGATTCAGTGACCCCGTCTGGTCCGAGGGCGGAGCTCCAACCGTCTGTCCTCTCCTGTCCTGAGCCAGACGGGGGAGGAGAGAGAGAGAGAGAGAGAGAGAGAGAGAGAGAGAGAGAGAGAGAAGGGTAGGGTTGCAGTTGGACAGTGATTGCATCAAACCAATCCCATGTGTACTGTTATTGAATTAACCTCCCTGGACTGACCTGGATAGATTGTCTCTGCTCTGATAGATGTTATAAACGGACACAAGGCAGATATTTGGCTGCAGGAGCAGATAGCTCTAGGTGCTTCTGAGGTAGGGGAGTGAACCTTCACTGGTCGCACGATTCCATTACGATTATCCTGTCAACGATTCCATCCGATTCAATTTCCCGATGGGTCACCTCCTTAATATTAGTATTTACCGCTGCACATGGTTTTTAATCAACAAATTCAAGCAGTCAGATATAGATGAACTCCCCTTTTTATTTTATCTGCTCTTATAAAAGACATTTCCTGAACACAGCAGACAAAAGGCAAAAAAAAAAAAAAAAAGAAAATGAATGAATGAAGAAGCAGCGACCGGAAAATCAAGTAACATCAATATGCAATAATCGATTATAGTCTGTGACTGTATCGATGCAGAATCTTCCACGTCGTGATAGGGAAGACACAAGTGCAACAATCTGCACTCTACAGCATTATGTTTGGGAGGTTTGACCTTTAAATCCGTCTTGTGACATTATTAATTTATTAAATATTAATTTATTAATTTGCTATGATGTCAACATTTCAAGTAAATGTGTGTTACATTATCTTTACATGCACAACAGAGACTTCAAATATATAGGTTGCGTCAGAAATTCCAAACTAACATGATATTAAGAGATTTTTTAGTACGTCCAAAATCGTAGTATGAAACCAATAGTACATGAATTGCATACTATTTCCGGTGAATTATTATAGTATGCAAACACTTTGACACTACTACATGTCTGGACACTTCGCCCTTATAAGTATCCCAAAATGCAATGCCTTAGTAATGACAATGTTCGAAACAGGCAAACAGACAGCAACCAAGGCAGCTTTGTAACATCTAAAACCATTTCATTTACATTTCTACACCTGCCAATGTTGCTCTACTTTCTTTCCTTTTTCAGTAATTTAAGCATTATCTGTTGATGCTGCTAGATCGGAGGTTGGCAGGCGTTACCATGGTTACGCATCACCAACGGCAAAGATGTGACGTTAAGAATGAGTGCGTCTGGAAAGATACACACTACTGTTTTATTTACACAAACGTATGCTGAACAATAGTGTACATGTTGAGTATGTAGTACAGAGGATGTGATTTTGGATGCAACAAATTGTCTTTAACAAGGCTAGATTGTGACCTCTGGATGTTTTTCTCTTTAATCAGCTCAGGATGCGGGGAATTTCATGTTTTAGGCTGCATGCCTGGTAAAAAAGCTTCTGGACAGCTGTGCCTACAAAAAGGCTCACGCCGAGTCGGGTAAAGTGGGTCGTGATGTTGATAAGAGTCTACTGGCTGACCGACTGACACACTTACCATTTAAAGTGCATCCACTCTTCTCTGATGACTCCTGTAGAGCCTCCTCCTCCTCATCCTCATCCTCCTCCTCCGCCTCCTCCTCCTCCTCCTCACTGTCTACAATGTCCTCCTCCTTCTCTTCGTCCTCCCCCCGGCCTTCCCAGTCCTCCTGTGTGGGACTTGGAGGGTTTGAGTCCAGGCACGTAAACTGTGACCTGCTAGGCCTGCTTCCTGGATGTGCAAGTTGCGGCTCATGCCTGCAGGCGCCGTACAGCTTACCTTCGTTGTCATCAGGGAGCAGAGAGCGTGTCAGGGAGAGGCGCAGGCGAGGCCCAGGTTGCTCTGGGGTCTTGTGAGCGCTGCGGAGATCCATGGTATAGACAGTATCCTGAATATAGATCAGAGAGACCACTGAGAGCTTCAATCAGAAAGATTTGAGTAAAGAGGAGCATGACGAGGTGGCAGGATGCAAAAGGCTAATTAAGAAATTAACTACTGTAATAGCAGTCCAAGATACATGGCTGTATTGACCATTTTTTACTATTGATGTAACCCATGGACTCAGAGTGACTCATGCATGACGGTGAATATGTGTAATGTACAAAGCACCTCTGTTCTCTGTACTTTATATATATCTCTGCACAGACAATAATGACTAGACAAGGATCTACAAGGGGATAGGAAAGGGAAACAAGAGTTGTATAAAAGTAATGTATAAGTTACGTAGATAAGACAAAACTGTAACTCTGCAAACTTTACCTGCAGAATGAGTCTTTTGGCTTTGGGTCCTTTTCTCCTGTGCCCCAATGTTTTCTCTCTCTGCTCTCTAAAAAGCCAAGCACAATGTTAAAAAAAAAGCTGACGGCAAAATGTCGACTATGTGTACATACTGTAGGTTCGCTGACCATTTGAAGAGCTGTTCTTCTCCGTTTGAACACTTTTTCCTGTCTAGATGTTTCATTGAATTACCAGGGGATATCATGGAATGGTAACCTGTGGAGATTCTGAACGCTAGTAGCACTATGGAGCAGCGTTTTACTGATGGCTCCCTGTTTTGTTAGGTCTTACAATATTCCACCAATCCACAGGTAGTGTAAAACGTGACAGAAAGACAACAACAATGCATCTGCACAGGCAGGAAATAAGCCTGGTTGCAGGTAGACATTAGGGCTGTGCTACAAAATATCGACAAGGGCCAGGATGGGTCTCAATCTGAAGTGTTTCTAGTTGTGTGATTGCTGTTACAGCAGAATAATAAAGAACAGCTGTTCAATTCTGTGGTCATTATTCAAAATCAATGTTGCGTTTGTGTGGTTGTAGGCAATACCTAGCCTTTTGTTTGAGTGCATGTCGCTTCCTTGAAATTGATGAAATCTTTTAAAACACATTTTATCAGTCTACCAGAATAATGACACTTTGGAAACAAGCTACCCACCACCTGTTTATTTTAGCATGAACGTTCACATTAGAGATGTTGTTTTACACCACAATTATAAATGTTGACAGATGCCTGTCTGACCGCCTTTGGAGATGATTTAAGAGGCAACATTTTACTTTATTGCCTCTGGATGTGGACTTTATGTTTTGGCATATGATATCTAGTTACAATCCAACAACCCAGGACCCATTGTAATACCAGCTGGACAGAGGTCTTGGATCTGGGCATGCTGACTCATAATCTCTATGATTAATATAATGTAAGAAGAAAAGTGATTTATTCTGCATTTCCTGCTCCACTATTTGTCCAAAACCTTCTTAAGTATTACATGTGGAGTGGAGTCTTACTTCTCTTCATAGGCCTGCACCAAGCGCTGGTCCAGAATGTGTTCCTCAGGCTCCCATGTGCTATACCTGGGGGAGGATATGAAATATAGGCTATATGGTCCATTAATGCAGTATGCATGAATATGATGCACATTCGCGACGGTTTCTTTCATCCATGCATGCCTTCTGTTGACATTTACATACTTACTTTGGAGGCCATCCTTTCCACTTTAACAGATACTCCACATTCCCCTGTGGAGAGATAACGTTTAGAGCAGCTCCAAGGAGTTTAACTAGTTATGAAACAGTCTCAAATTAATACTGACCATCAGTGAGAGCATTGGCTATTTCTATATGGTTATTGTTAAAATGCCCATTTATGAAAAAACAACAACATTTTGGGCTGGAATTTTGAGTGTTATTTTGTGTCTCTGGTGCTTCAACACACATATAAACTTGGAAAAAAATCCATCAATGCTGTTTTGAGTAAGATACAGGTTTCTGAATGTATCCTGCCTTCAGTCACCAGGTGAGCTGGTCGGCAGGGCTATCTACGTCATCGGCTGAAACATTTGGTGTGTGCTAACCACTTTAGTTAATACCACATCAGCTAGCTGTTTCTCCAACTTTGGTCAGTAAAAGGCAGGATTAGCCGGGAGACTTCTTCTAAACGAGGGAGCACTTCCAACTTTGCGCGGAATACCTTCAGGCGAGGGACATGTAAGTAGTTCTATACAATTTCTTTTGTAGATTAAGGTGATCTTGTGTGTGTTGTAGCAGTATTTTGCCATTGAGAACGAGGTGGCTAACAGCATGTGCGACTCCCAACAAGGACAGAACAGAAGTGAGATGTCTCACTCTGTAGCTAAAACAGAGAGCTAAACACACAGGGTGAAAAGAGGAGCTGCAGCAATGTGCAGTACAACAAAAATATATGGTGTTTTTTGAAAATTAAACTATGTACACCTATTCTGGTACAACCTCAAAATACAATTATGAACCTGAAAATAAGCATAATAGGAGCACTTTAATGCCTGTCCCTGGGTACGATTCCCTGCAAAATCAAATGAAACCATTAATGGTTAAATTTTCCCAGGCAAAGTTTTACAGTGAGTACGTTAGCCAGTTAAAAGGAAGCAGGAGGAGATTTTTCATTAGAGAATATTGATGTTATATCCTGTGGTTATGGTTGATACTGGGGCAGAATCAGCAAACAGCTTTATAAAAAAGAAAAATAGTATTGATAATAAGTTGTCCTTTTTTAACTCGCTTCTAAAACGCAAACTCGGGATAACCAGACTTAAGATCTTTAGGACGCCAAGCTGGGGTGCTTAAACACTGTGGAAACACTACCACTTTTGTCCACAGAGGCTGCCAAAAATCCTTTTATTTGAATTAAGAGCGAAATCTGCCAAGAGATTCATTTCATAAATTACATCACAAAAAATATATTTTATCTTTTCACAGCCTCTCTCATACTACCTTAATACATGTTTGCTGCATCAGTGTCACATCTGCGTCTATCAAATGTGATTTCTTTACACATGTCTGAGATGCTACATGAATGAAGAAATGCTTCTTTGTAAACACCAACTGGAGGGGCTTCAATCAACAGACACGGCTGTGATAGCTCAGGCACCTCAGATTCCATTTCAATTTGATGAGGTTTAGGCTGTCAATGCTCCAACACGGATTTGGATTTCACTGAAACTTGCAGGCTGATGCATCTTGTTAAGGATGGGCCCAAGGGTGCCAAGCATTGTCGAGGAGATGGCATGTTCGCTTGTTTCCTGTTAAGCCCTTATTCCACTCAAACAAGAGACGGTTGCAGATCTCAGCTCTATGAGAGTTTCCATCAAGCTTTCACCGTTGTGTTTTTTAAATTATTATGTTAAGCAGAGCTTAAAATCCCCTGAACAAATTTCCATCAAATTATTAACACTTTTAAAATAGATTTCCCTCACCTACTGAGGCAGATACAGACCTTTATGAACATTTATAGTATCATACAAGTAATTAAAGTAGTGAAGTGGAAGTAAAAATCAGAACTCTTCTGTTCTTCTTATCAATTTTTTTGTTTATATTCTATCATATTCTTGCTGTTGAATGGGGCATAGGCATAACTTAATAATAAAAACTGGCCAGTGAAACACCTCCCCTCCAAAAAAAAAATTATAATTTCCTTGACATAAATAAAGCCATTTGCACCATAAATGAATGCAGAAATGGAACAAAGTGTTTCAGACAAATTCACCAGAGATTTGTATTTTGGTCATTGCGGAACCCCCGTTATGCCCTTGGAAAAAGGATTTCCATGTAGGAGGATGTTGCCATGCCATCCAACAATATCCATATTTAACAGATGATGTTAAATGTACAGTATGTTCTGTTTTTCATATACAAACCAAGCAACTCAGTTAGTCATTCCTGGTGACATCATCCGGTAATAACTTCCAAGCTCTTGTCAGCAGGGGTGAAGTCACCACTTTTCCCAACTTCATTTTACTCACCCAGTTCCCCATATATTCTGTAAAACGGCTCTATACTGGGTAAGATTTCAAATGAAGTGCTCATATCTTCCATAACTTGCAATGTCAATCACGTAATTAATGTTTTCTCTAAAACACATAAAGCATATGGTTCTTAGTGGTCGTATGCAATTAGCAATATATGTTGTAGCATCATTCCAAAGAAGGTTTAACTTAAGATGCCTCTGGGTATTCTGGTAAACCAAAACCCTCTATCATATTATATAATATTGTGAAAGTAATCCATATATAACAGAAATCCAGTATTAGGGTATCACCCAATATTTTTTCTGACAGTGTGACAGTTTGTTGCAACAGAAGTAGATGTGTTTGTGCTGTGGATGGACAGATATAGATATTGAGTACCTGTGGTTTTAACATTGACCTATGCTTATTCTGTCTCTACTAAACTTTCTCTTTTTAAAGCCTCGCTTCAAGCTTAACGTCAAACAATTTCTACAGACAAATTAGTATCAAGTAAATCTCCTCTGCAAACAGAGGGCCTAATAAAATAGAAATTCAAGTTAGGTTTCACACCAATTAGCGGTATCCTTCTCCTCCTTACGCTGTGTATTTAGCCATATTGCTGTTGGACAACTCATTTACCAATCCAAAATGCCACACACACACACAATAGCTGAATGTGAAGATTTGTATTGTTTTGGGATTTTTGGAGTTGCAGCTCTACGTACTGCATATTGTAAAATGACATTTTGAGACTGTTGCCCCCGAGCATACTTCATAATTAAAGCTCCTTTTCATCCTAAAGTGTATAAAGTATTTTGACTGTCCCTCTCCATTTAAACAGTTTATCCCTGTGAGAGTATTCAGAGAGACGTTTGCCATACCAGGAGTGGGGGAGAACTAGTAGCCTACTATACAGAGGAGTTCAGGGGGCCCTCGTGCTCTGGAGCAACGATATTATCTAGCTGCGCACCTGCATCTGTCAACACCATATGGTAACTTAAACCCAAACAAACAGGCCCAAAATGAAGGGGTTAGGTTACTAACATCATCCTGTGTTCTCCGCTTGTCTATTTAGCCAAACACCTGACACGTTAATCTGTAGTGCAGTGACAACACTCTCCACGTTACATTAAAGGGACATATCCTCCTCTAACCCGCCCCCTTTATACAGCCTGCAATTAGATAACCAGATTAGCCACGCAATTCTGTTCATTTAGTCCCTCAAGCTTTCATTAACATACAAAGTAGCATCCATTCCCCAAAAAATAAATCTCCTACAAATGTTGACAACGTCCTGCGGCTAACCGGGCTGATACATTTTCGCAACATGTAGAAAGGTTACCTTTCTAACTCTTTTCTTGACGATTGATTCCACAGCAAACACTTGCTCTCCAATCGCTGACAGCTCCATCTCTGTGCACGCGGCGCCGTCCTTAGCTTTTAACTGTCAAAGTAACGTCTCTCTTCTTTGCAAACCAAGCTAACGTTAACGGGTTATGACGGCGGTCCCTCGGTTCTGTCCTCTTTCACCCGTTTCTTCCTTAGTCGTTTTGTTTTACTGACAGTTTAAGGGCCCATTTATCCGGAGCGACTTGCTCCAGCTGATCTCTCCTTGCGACCAGTGACTTTACAAAATCTGCGACACATCTGCACACCGCTTCGCGCGCACCCGTCTCCGAGAGCGCGCTCCTTTTTACAATGAGTCCGCGCGCGCCCCCAGCTACCTAATCAGTGATGGATACTAAAAGCATAAAAATAGAAATACGATGTGGAAAAAAAAAAGTAAGTCTGGCATTCAAAATCATGGCAGAATGGCACCGGTGACTGATGTAATATTAAATATGACATTATTAGTTACACTAATGCAGAAGTGAATGGAAAAGTAGCATTTCACTGTTGGTCGAGGTGGAGATACTATAATAGGGGTTTGTAGGTACATTCAGTGTTTCCTAACCTAGAGGTCAGAACCCCTACAAAGGGTCACAAGTAATTTAAGAGGTTGTAAAATGATTCCTGGGTAGGAAAATAATAATTGTATTGATTTTTTGGAATTAAACCCTCTGAAAAGTTCAGAGGAAGAATTGAACTGCAATAACTTATAAACCTGACTCCAAACATGTTTTTGTTGTTGTTTCTTTTTACATAAAAAGGTTGAAAACTGTTTTTTTAATGCACTGTATTAGTTAGATTTCAAATAATTTTACAGAAAGAAAAAGTCTTTCTGTAAAATTATTTGAAATCTAACTAGTAACCACAGTTGTCAAATAAATTGAATGAGCTAAATATTTATTCCTGAAATGTAGAAGTATAAAGCATAAAATGCATATACTAAAACGCAAGCATTAAAATGAAAATACTCACGTTAAAGTGCAAGTACCTCAAAACTGTATTTAAGTAAACTTGAGTAATGTGTTGAATTACTTTTCACTTGTGATGCTGCAAAATAGGCAGAGAAAAGTGACATTAATGACCCAGTTAACACACCCACACTCTAGCTTATACATAAAGTGCCATTATAAGCATTTTATTTCTATGCAAAAAATAAAAAACAAAATACAGTGACAATCAGCTGAATGGATTGTCATGGCAAAAAGCACATCTTGAATGCAATTGTGAGACACTAGTGATGATGATCTCAGTAAATAGAGGGAAAACCTCTGTGATGTTTGGATGCAGGTCCACTTGGATATAGTATGACATTAAAGGTCTACAGGCTGGAATTGGAAGAGTGACATTCCAAAATAAGTCATGCACCATTGAAAAAACGTGATCTTATCTTTATAAAATCATACTATATCAAACACTTGTAAATAACATAAAGCCCTTGGCTGCAAAAGTGAAAACGTTATATTCAATGAGCTTTAGCGCTTTCTCCTCTACATTTACGATACATTGGTGCTTTGGAATAAATCTCCTAAAATGGCATCAAACTGCACAGCCCCTCAATTTTCAGAGCAACAAATAGTTGTTTTATGTAAACAAGTTAAGGCCAATATTGTCATTAAGAGACAATATGTATAGTATTAACAGTTTCTCTTACACTGATAGATTTGAAAGCTGCAAACAGTGGAATCTCTCAGCTCATTTCGCAATAATCGACCACAGGACACATCTGGCTGGACACGTGCTTAGTAGCCAGCCCAGTCAACTTTAACTTTTCTTTCCACATTTTCTTTTTCTACAATTTTGTCTACCTATGCGCACTGCGCTCCACCTCAACTCTCTCAAACTGACAACTTCCCTTCGTGCAACCAAGCACCAAACTCCTCCTCAGCAGGGGCATAGCACAAAATTCTGGGCCCTGTAGAAAGGCATTTTCTATGGGTCCCTCTCCGTATCCACAGCTATTCATTCTAGCATCTTTTTAGGCCCTCCTCAAATGAGGGCCCTGGGTACTCAGTCCCCTTCCCCCCCAGTCCCATGCCCCTGCTCCTCAGACTTTAACCTCACACATCAGAACCCCCCTGCTGACTGTATATGACTTGATGGGACAATCTCTCAGGGCTGTTTGGCAGGTTTGACAAGAGATGTTTAAGAAGAAAAGGAGGCCTGCACCAGCTGAGCTCCTGTGCAACAGAGGGCTGCTGTGGTGGCGACCCTTGGGAACAGCGTGGAGACAAAGAAAAATGAAATGAAGCAATGAGTAAGTATCGTCCCTTGTGGTGTATCCTTGTTTTGTCATCTGTACGCATGGTGTCATTTTACCACTGTGCATGAATTATTGTGGCTCCTTAGCGAGAGTGCGTGATATGGACAATTAAAACTATTTATTTTCATTGCTATGATGATTTGTAACAATAACTCATTCATTATTTAGATTATTATTTACATTCTAAACTCAAAGATCATTTACTTGCTTCTCACTCTAGCTTTTGACCTCATCATACAGTCCTGTTCAGCAGATTAACTTCAGTCAGTTGCCATAGCACAGTATGCTGGAAAGTAGACAGTTTCATTATCGATTGATCTGCAAATTCACTTCAGGTTTAATCAATCCATCAATAAAATGTCCTGATAACAACTTCTCAGAGCCAAGATTTTTTTCATATTTAAATTTCTCGTTTTGTCGAGTAATAGACTTTTAGAGTTGTTGCCGATTCATTTCCGTTGATCAACTAATCAACTAACTGTTTTAGCATTACAGGAAATTTTGAACATCTGCATTTTCATGGCAACTGGGCCAACTCAATCTGCTGTTAAGAACCTTCCAAAGTTCCAGAACCATCTAAAGTAAAGAAGTAGACTTTGAGTTGAGATAGTTTAGTAGACTGTCATGCTGGATTTGCGCATGGTGAGACAAAGTCTGGCCAATTTCTGTAATGTTATAAAGTTTGATTTTATCAATAATTTAGACCAACCTAATCTGACAAATATTAGATCATGATACAGTATCATTCTAGTGAGAGATGATAATTGTCTCAGTGACAAGCTCTCTGCATTCATATCAAGTAACCATTTAAATGTGAATTACAAAAAACTGGATGAATGATGCCTTTACTTCTTCCTTGAAAGGAAACTGAGGCAAAAATCCACTAGAGGGAGTGCTTGGCCAGGGTGTTGCATTGCTTTGTTGCATACAAAAGTGTTGTGTCGGCACAGCCTCTGTGCAGTATAGGCTCAGACTGTGCCAGAAGTGTTGGGGGAACTGCATGAAATACAAAGTTGGCAGCATGATAAATCACTGGTTTTGAATTGTGATGTGAAAAAGGGGAAGAGGAGGAGGAGTTAGGTGGAGTCACACGGAGGCAAGAAAGGGCACGCTTTGGTAAAAGTGATGGACGGGGGTTACGGACAGACAGACTCACGACGTGAAGGGAGAGACTAAAACACAAAGACATATCAGTGAACATCATGACTGAAGCAGGGAGGATCACCGAGGGAGACAGCTGATAACAACAGCGTTTTTCATAAAGCCTGAACTCTCAGGGCTTTGGAAACTTGAACAGTAAAAAGAAAAGAAAAAAAACCAACAGATCAAAACTGACATTGAAAAATAGTCAATATATATATAAAAACAAGAATATCAGAAACAGAATAGTAACTTTTTATAAGTCTTAACTGTGTTGTGAGTAAAGGACTGTGATTCTCCCTGTAAAGTGTTTGCTTCCTTCATCGCTTTGCATCCTTTCAGATAAGTGTCCAGCAATGGCTGTGTAAACAAAACCCAAAAAAAAAAAGAATACATCTGCAAGTGTGCATCCATGTGATTGGCTGTGCACGATATTACTTCCTCTCCCGTTCATTCTGCAATTGGCCCGTTAGCCCAGTTGGTGCTGCGACTGGTTGGTTAGACCCCTTAGCCATCAGACCGCCATGTTTGCTGTGTCTCCACTTCCTCTGAGACGACCAATAGAAGTTCACAGTTCTTCCCTCGCAGCTGCTGGCGGAGAAACTTCCTGGGATGTGGAAAAGTAGGACAGCTACAGTTACGATGATGGAAAGCAAGATGAGCAACTCTTATATAAATTTGTGTAAAAAGGCAAACCCAAAAATACACAGGGTCAGACCTGCTTTAAAGTTGCCTATTCAGTTTCTGGTCACAAAGGGCAGCATAAACACACCATTTACATACAATCACTTTCAAAGCTGTTATGGCAAGCGTGTTGGCAAACACGTTGAGGAAACACTCTTAAAGAGGCATGTTGGCTACCTATGTTGTGGAAGTTTTCTGTACAGTAGGAGAGGAAAAGTTTTTAAGTGAGGTTTTGTTAAAACAAAATAAAGACTGCTTGAGCAAATGAACCAAAGTTGGTTTTCGGTGTATTTTTATTACACTCTGCAGAGCAGTCACAAGGTAGACAGTCACTCAAAAGTTTACAGCAGCCACATTGCGCCAGCCACACACAAGTGTCTCACCCAGACAAAGTAAAAACCCCGGGTCTTACATTCTCTTTCCCCAGCAAAAGGAGACCGTGTTTGGAAAAAAAGATTCATCTAAACACACAGACAAGTTAGAGCCTCTTTTACATCTTTTCTACTTCCGTCTCTCGTGCCTCAGCGTTTCTATCAGTCACTTATCTTAGCTGCCAAAGACAACCTGTGCCTTTGGTCACGTACAAAGAGAAGATGTTCTGACCCTGCACCCTTATTGATAAACATAGCTCTGGACAACTGTGTCTTTCAGACTTTATGGCATCAACCTTGGTACATTTAAGGACAAACAGCTGTGACGCTCCTTCAGGGAGGACGCACAGAGAATAAATTGAATGAGATCATATAACTGAAAATCCTAGTAATGAATATTACTGAATAACACATGAATAATACAGAAGGATATATGAAATCATGCTTAAATGTAATTTTCCCATTACACCTAATAGACAGAGACAAATATGTACTCTCTTGTAGCTCTGATTTGGTCTCAACTAACTCCTAAGAAGGAAAATATCTGGCTCATTAGCTGTGAAATTTGTCACTATGTTAGCTAGATAGTGGCTAACTTTGTCTGTCTGGCAGGCAGGCAGGTAGCATACAGTGGGTTGATAGAGAAGGGGCAACTACGTCATGGAACACTGCATTCTGGGTAGTGGTTGCCATCTTTTCTGGCACGCTGCTTTGTTTAAATTCATTCATATTCAACCACGAGCACACAGCGACAACAAATCAACAGAGAACCCTGTAATAAAAGCACTAGCTGAAACAATATGTAATAATGGAGTAAGGTGGTCAGCCATCATGCTAACAGCATTGTTTACTACGCCAAACTCCAAACTCAGAATCAAGTTTCATGGCAATCTGGCCAATACTACTGTGTTTACTTGTAAATAAATCTTACCAAAGTGTTAGATAGACAGACCAACATATTCATCCATTCATAGATCACCATCGCCAGCACTCTGAAAGGCTCTTGCATGCAATATATGAATCTGCCATGGCACAATTATTTTAAATCTCATAACAATCACAGCTGTTGTAGTAAGAAAACACATGCACACAAACACACACAGCCCATGAATCTCACCTGAGCTCATCCGAGCTGCCGATAGGTTGAGGGCTACGCAGCTTGGAGTCCAAGTTGTAGTAGAGTCCGCCCACCTCTCTGACTCCTATCCAGTGCTGGCGTTTGAGAGGCAGTCGGAGAGGTCCCCAGCGCAGGTTGGATGGCACGTTCAAAATGAAGCCTGTCACGTTGGACAGCTCGATGCTGCCTACATCCCTGGAGGAAGAAAGACAATTTAGTCATTATAGTAAATGTCGTCTATATGTAGTGTGTGTTAAGAGAGCATACAAGTGCTTTTGCAATTCTTTATCCCATCACATACAAATGAAGCTTGGTGTAGGTTCATGCAGGAAATCACATTTTCCCAACCTAAATCAGCTGGGAATTCACTCTTTTAGTTTAACCAAGCAGACTTTGCCACAATGCTTGTAAGAAAACATATCATCACTGCTTAATATTTACAGTGACACACATGTAAAAGCTTTAATTATGTGTTATAGGTTGGGTCAAAACAGAATCAGCAACAGAAGGGAGCATTGCTTTTTTTGTCACTAGATTAAACATAGCTTTGATTTTGTTCCTATTTAGGTCAAGACAGAGAAACAGGAATATGGCTTTCTGATAACATTGTTGTTTTACTGATAAAAGCAAGCAGTTGCTGTTGTTGCCAACAGTCATGTAAGACTGTTGAGGAGGGAAGCCGAATATGCTGATAAAACTGTCTCTTAGACTTTGTCAACTGATGGAACAGCTGACAGAGATCACTAAAGACCCTGCTGATTAGGTGCAGAGGGCACAGGGAGCTGCTTTACAACACTGACCTTATGTTTACATTCTGGGATTCAAGTGGCTGCTCCTGAACATACATATACATATATACACACACACACATATATATATATATATATATATATATATATATATATATATATATATATATATATATATATATATATATATATATACATATACATATATATATATACACATATACATACACATATATATATATATATATATATATATATACATGTTATCAATCATACACACACACACACACATATATATACACACACACACACACACACACACACACATATACATACACACACACACACACACACACACATATATACACACACACACACACACACACATATACATATATATATACACACACACACACACATATATACATATATATATATACACACACATACACACACATATATACATATACATATATATATACACACACATACATACATATACATATATATATATATATATATACATATACATATATATACACACACATACATATACACACACATACATATATACATATATACACACATATATACACACACACACACACACACACATACATACATATACACACACACACACACATATACATATATATATATATATATATACACACACACACACAGAATACCAGCTGAGATCAGTTGCATTTTTTTAACCAGGGCAAAAATTTACAGTATGTGCTTACATAATTGCAAAAGGGTTCTCCAATGTTTTTCTAGTTGTTTTTTTAAAATGATATCAGATTAGCAAGCAGAATGTGCCTTTGGAACATTGGATGAATGGTTGCTGATAACGGGCAATGTAGATATAGAATTAAAAATCAGCCACCGACTCAGATCAGCTGGTACTCTGTCTATAATGGAGTGGTATGGAAATTTGTATGAGGGCCCAAACCTTTGACCGGTATATATATATATATATATATATATATATATATATATATATATATATATATATATATATATATATATATATATATATATATATATATATATTTGTCTGCTTGACCCTCATATTGACTATTTAGGTAAACAACAAGCAGTGGATATACTGCAGTGACAATGGAAACAATTTATGTGAGCAAGGGTGGAAAAAACATCTTTTGTCCTTCAACTCCCTTACACTTTCATGTGCAGGAATAAAGACAACAGAAATGGATATTTTTGGCCCCAGCCCTATATACCTTCTTTTATCCCACCAAACTGCCTCAAACCCTCGGGTCTGCAGGGCTGCCATAATGACGTTTACATCATAGTTCCCATTTCCCAGCATGCTCTTCTTGTGAGGCGTCACCAGAGTGCTGGGAGAAAGCCTGCAACAAGTTGAGAGATTAAAAGATGATCCACAACATTTCATGTACACTGGCCAAATAATGATATAGATTGGTGAAACAGCGTTCCCACCTCTGGTAAATCTCCTGCAAGGTGTCCCTACTGAAGGCCGTCCCGTCCTGGAAGACGTTATTGAGCGCGTGCAGGGCACACAGCTCCCTCCGCTGCTTCTCGTGATAAATGGCTGGAGGTGTCAGAGAGGGCTGAGGAGGCAGTGGGGGGGCAAGGGAGGAAGAGGAAGATGAGAGATCCTGCTGTTGCTGCTGTTGAGAGTCCTTGGGTTCTCTGCACTTCCTCTCCTCCATTCCCGCCGCCACCTCCCCCCCCCCTTTCTGCCTGCTGACCTTCCAGGGCATGCAGCCCAGCTCTTGTAGGCCACCTCGCCCCTTCCCCTTCCACTCACCAGCTGGATACGGAGCGCTTCCCATCCCTGCACGTTCACCGCCGCAGCCCCTGCCGCCGCCACCACCACCACCACCACCTCCCCCAGCTCCACCACTACCTCCACAACTACTACCTTCAGAATGCTACATCAGCATCATGACAACCATTGTCATAGCAACCTCTCAGCCGCTTGGAAGAGAGGAGCTTGTGTGTCTCTGTGTATGGCCACGGGGGGAGGAGGGGGGAGGTGCAGGTTGCAGGGTAAACGAGACCTGTAACACCTGCTCTCTCGAAAGGATGGATGTGAAGAAAGGTCAACAGGAGGGGGGGGGACTCACTGTGGGATTGCCAAAAACACTCCAGATGTTCCCAACTCAAAAAGATTACTCCTCCACCACCACCACAGCGGTGTTGTCAATCAAACTGCTGTTGCTCTCTGTGCGTTTCCACTTCCTCCATCTTCGGTGTGTGTTGACAGCTCTTTCCATTCAATCACCAAGCCTATAGCTTTGCAGTTCTTTCCATCAGCAGGCTGCAGACCATGAAGCGCCTCTTCCACTGGAACACATTCAAGGATTTGATGCTGAGCAGTTCCTGAAAAAGCCACCTGAAAGAAAGAAAAGCTGTATTTGCGGTATTCTCATTCTCTACCTGTGTTGTTAATTCCCAATTTAGTCGTTTCAAATAATGGTCACAAATTCCCACCCACAAAGTAGCAGAGCTCAAACAGCAGCCAAACCACTCAAACAGTTTGTTGTTGACGGTGATAGCTAGCTGACATGCCATTATAAAACTGCTAGTGTCTCCTGTTGGTCACCAGACCCCCAAAATGAGAAGATGGTAAACATTTCCAGTAGCTTGGGCTGGATAGAGGAAGCAGCCTGTTCAGTAAGCTAGCAAAATATGACAACAGCCCCGAACAAAACAAGACACGCACATTATGGAGCTTACTGTCCATTAATAAGGATAGCCGCTGTTCTACTCTGAAACCATACATGTACACATACAATTAATCCATGATAGTAACCGATATCTGGCGATAATCTACTGGCTGCTCTACGTAACGTGACTCGTGTCTCCAGCAAAACACAACCACAACGCTTCCTTTTCGTCTTATAACTTCATTTTCTCGAACCGACCACTTACCTTGCCCCTTCCCCCCGGTTGTGTCACAGCTGGACTATCATAAACCGGTGTAAAAACTGAATCTGCTCTCTCCTGTTTCCCTAAAGGCTGTTCAGTCCTTTGTCTTTGCCAATTTTCCCTAGTATACCTCTCTCTCTCTCTCTCTCTCTCTCTCTGTCTGTGTCTGTCTCTCTCTCCGTCCGTGCAGACGCGGACATGCGCAGTTAGCGTCTCGCTGGCTCCGTATTGCTGTCACCGCTTGCGTCAGTTGACAGTCGAGCAGTCCCTCCTCTGGGACTGCGAAACCTTATATTTTCCACTTCTTTTCATCGCCCGTTAGTGGGCATGTTCTAAATAAAATAAATAACACAATGCTGATTTACATCCTGTTTTCAGCATTAATGTAGCATTTAAGTCTGTGTCCAGGCTTTAAGTCCAGGTGATAGGTGCAACTTCAGTTTTCAGTGTTGAATGCGTATTGTCAGTATTTCTTTATTAACAATGGATCACATGAAGGAAGGAATCCCGCGCAGATAATTCCTATATCATCCAACAAAGTCCCCAGATTTTTAGCCTCTTTTAGCTCATTGTTTTGGTTTTACGCTTGCAACAGGTTTTGATTCACCCTAAATGCACATTGATGGATTGAGACAATGGGGCCCTGGGCACAGACTACATTTATTATCTAGATAGGAATAAGACACCCATAAGTATGTATATTGTTAGTCATTTTGCATTGTGGTTTTTGTGTCTCACCGTATTTATTTTGGGTCTTTTGTAGTCAGTCTGTGTTTTTGGTCATTTTGTGACTATTCTCAGTTATGTAGCATCTATTTGTGGTTGTTTGCATCTCTGTAGCATCTCTTTGTGATTGTTCTGGGTCTTTTTGTAAGTCCAATGGCAATGTGTATTATTTGAAGCATGTCAGACAAAATTAGCACATCACTGGAGAATATTTAGCAGCAAAAGACCCAAATATTTTTTCAGTAGATGGGGACCAATATCTGTGTCTGCTGGATGTCTAAATATGCAACTGTTTGCTAAATCATTTGCTACAACAACTTATTAAAGTCATATTTCAATGCTGTAATGTACAGCAGGGTGAACTGCATACACTTTCAGTGACGCACCAATATGTATAAATAACATCTTTTAGATTTTCTTTCTAACAAACCCCATTTTTCATGGCTATCTCTTCAGCAATAGGCTTCTTTGCATTCTTTTAGTCTTTCTACAGGCCTCCTAGTTTTTCATTGAGACTGGTAAATTCTCAAATTGCATAGAAAATAATGGATTCACACATTAGACGTGATGTGGAACTCAAAAGCTGCTTCCAGGGTAAATGAGTGAATGAATGAATTGTTTATTTTGTGTCTGGCCACTTACACAGCTCATCCATTATAGGATTATTCAGACACATTTTAAATAAACACTTCCTAGTGCTGACAAACAAAATATGTAGGCCTACATAAAGGTTACAAATATAAAATGTACAATACAACACAAAAAACCCCAAATAAATACAAGGTTAATACAAGCAAACATAAAACCCTTTCAGACCAGAATACATTTTGGTCCAAGAAAATAAAAAGATTTGAAAGATACTGTAGTTATTCCAGATAAGTAGTAAGGGAGGACAGACTGGACAAAGAGCAAGAGTTAGGCTTTAAATAATGATGACATTGTGATGGCCTTCTTCAGTCTCCTTTATTGAAACAATGTGACACAGCTCATGGTTTGTTAGGTTACTCTGCGAAAGGATACATGAGTTGCTCCTCTTGTGTTGAATTTTTAACATTTTGAGAGTAGCTCAGAATTCAACCAAAATATCATTCACTTTGATTTTTAGCTCTACTTTGGTGTGCAAACTCATGAGAATGTTGTGCAAGCACAAAAACTAAAACAAAGAGCTAAAAGTGGCTAAATAGTTGCAGTCTGATGTTAAAGCTGAATGTTTGACCATCTGATGACCCACCGAGTGAGTGTCAAAATAAAAAGGATTTTTCAATGCAAGTGTAAAAGACTTTGGCACATTCTATCAATGGAAACTCTTAAAAGTTTTTTCAGGATCACCACCAATCAGCCCAGATTAATCCCATAATATCCGCAAAAGTGACACTGGAAAACCTTGGCGCTAATAAGATAAATATTTGTTTTTGCACTTTTGCAGTATATTTGTTTGGCTGCGCAGGCTGCTCCCAGACGAGCTAGTACATAATGACTGGGACTAGCTATTCCTTTTATAATGTTTTTTCTTTTTCCTCAGGTCAGACTTGGCAAAAGACCAGCAGGCCACTGGGGTTTATTTTCTTTACTTCTTTCCTTTGCTTAAGTTTATACATCATCATGCCCTTGAGGAACCTGATTGGTCTGTTGAAGGTATGCACCGTTTAGTTGAATGCTCCATCTACTTGTGTTTCAGCTCATTAGGATTTGCCTGCCTAAAAATTTGGGCAAACTCATTCTGAAAATTAAAAGGTTATTGATCAAAATGGCACTAGAATGACAACATATACTTGCAAAATAGAGAGAACATTGATACCTTTACAGTTAGACAGAATCATAGCTTTAGTGATATTATGTCAACTTGTCACTCATTTGTTGACAATATGTAGATCTGTTTTATGATCACAGCTACATAAATACAATCTTTAAAACCTGCAATTGAATTTGAACTTGATAGTAATAGTTAATTATCTTGTCAAAATGCTCTTAGAGGCTGGAGAAAGTAAAGAATACATTGAACAGTACTGCTGAACTCCCAATGTGACTTCAGTTTATTTTCCTCGATCATCTTTAAAGTTTGATGTCTTATAAATTATGAAGGAAAGTGGAGGGCCAAGCACTGCAGCAGAGCAAGAAAACATGAGGTGCAGGCCTTTCCAAAAGAATATACTGACATGGAAGAATTACAACACATCAGAACAGCAAAATTAAGTGTGTGTGTGTGTGTGTGTGTGTGTGTATGCATGATATTTAACCAAAAGCATTGGTGGCATGCTGAAAACCAAAAGGTGGCCAGCCAGCAGCAGTACATTCATTTGGACAGTGGTGAACCAGCAGAGTGACAAATATACAAAATACCTCAGGCAAAAATTCACCCTTGCACTTAAAGTCAAAATTGCATGTTTAACACTTGAATGAATCCTGCCTCCTTATTTTTTCACCACACACACAAACACACACTCTTATCCACATGTGTGTCCCAGTTTTCCAGCCAGGGCAGAGCCCATATCAGCTAGCAGCTCCTCCCTGATGCGGTCCTCCCTTCTCTGCAGCTCGTGGACAAAATGCCCCCTCAGTGTCTTCATCTCCACCACACGGCCCACCAGCTGCCTGCGCATCACACTCTGCGCCTCTGGGGGGCAGTCTGGCCTGTTGTCCACCAGCTCTGGCCTCTGGTCGCTTAGAGACAGAGCCCTTTGCAAATCCCCAGAGTCCACATCCAGCAGCTGCTCTACAGTACGCTTTCGACCCAGGCAGTCTGCATGGGTGAGCACTGGGAGAATGTACCCCGCAACCCCATCTCCAAAAAGCTCAAGGGTGGCTCGGATTGCCTGAGCCACATCCTGGTCAATCTCTGTGCTGGAGCCCGGAGCTCGTATCACCAGCAGGAAGGCGTGCGGTCCAGGACTGGTGAGCTGAAGGCTCCTCAGAGCTTCCCTGGCTCTGTTGTTGTTTCCTAATGACGGCGCCAAAAGATCTGGGGTGTCAATCACTATAACCTCTCTATTATCCATTACTGTCCTCCTCTTGGTGCTCTCCATTAGGGGACCCATGGGTGCCTTTGTCTCACGGTTGCCCAACAAAGTATCTGCAAGGGAGGTCCGTCCTCCACCCATTGGCCCCAGGACGATCAGCCTTAGGCTTGGTTTGTCTGTGCAGCTAGACAGATCCATTTCTAATGCAGAGGTGACAAGTTTTTATTAGTTAAATCATAAAAGACTTGCAGAATAGCTGTGATTCTCAGCCCAGCTGGGCCTGAGTGAGTGGGTTTTATGTTTTAAATATTTCAAATTCAACAGAACAAACAAGAAAAAGAAGAAAAAATGTTTCAAAAGGAAAATGAATGTGAACTGACCCGTGTTGACACCAACCAGCCACTTGAACTTGGAGGAAGATGCTGATGGAGAAGAGATTATAAGTCAATTGCTTAATTATAGGCCTATAATTATCATGTACGCCCCACTCCACAAAGATACTAAATTGCTGTCATGTGTCTGCTGAATTTCTGAGTCACTTCCTGTGGCTACCCAAACATACTCATTCAAATTGTAAACTTCTCCTGACCTGTAGCACCTTCTGCAGCACTCACCTTCAATAAACCGCCAAATTCCAGCCAGCCAGTTACAAAGGCTCTGGATTCCTGACATATAGGACACATAGACACAATAGAAAATTTAGAATATGACTTTCTTTAATTTATAGGTGATATATTTTTGTTTCATTCCTATGTGTCAGAAATTCAGAATGTGTATCTTGTACCACGAAGGGTTCCCACTAGGTGGCTCACCCAACTCCAAAGAGCTGTCAGACCTGAGGCAGAACACACATTTAAATTGTGGTGATTTTATTTCACATCATACACAAACATGTGAGCTGTCAGATAAGATCAGACTGTGACGGGGAGGACAAAGTGACCTCTCATATGTCACTCTGTTAAAACTCACCGGTTAGAGTGCAGAACAGACGAATAGGCCATCGGATCAGAGCTGGCAGTGCTGCAGAGAGAGCAGAATACTTTATGAGTACTACACCAGGGGTCATCGTTGTGTCATTCTTGGTTTTGGTCTTTTTCATAGGATTTGCTGACAACATAGAGTAGCCCATCTCTTGCTTTTTCCTTTAGATATGTGTGTTTCCGATCAATAAATTAATGTGCATAGGTCTGTTGTGATTTTGCATAGGCCTACTGTAGGTTTTGATTTGTCACAAAAAATGGAGGGAGGATTGAGTCACCCTCTTTAAATAGGACCCATAGTTCCTGGCTAAACCCCTGATAAAACCATCAGGGATGTCTGATCTCATCAAAAACATTTCAGATAAAGTCAAGCAGGTTTAATCTTCTTCTTTACATTTTTAGATTTGCTGTGCTTTCCGGTTTCCAGACTCACTATATCTGAGGAGGACAGGTCAATCAATCAGAGAAACAACATAGCTTATAATATGTCAGGGGAGCTTTCTGTTTTTCCAACTTAATATAAACTTGTGTGTTGGTGAGTGAGTGACTGACTCTGTGAGAATCTGTAGAGAAGATACCCCACCACAGTAAAAGCTCCCATTTGGATGTTGTTGCTGTTCAGCCACCAGTCTATAAAGAGAGGGGAGGGAGGAAAACATGACATGAGTATTGCAATGTTGTACACAACTTGTCATGAGGTTTACCTTTCACCTAAATGGGGAATGCAAAAGGAAATCCATAATGTTAATTTAGGGCTGTGTGTGTGCCCCTGTAGGCATATCAAGGTTTACATACATTTTATATTATATGTATTCCAGGATTGTTTTGACAAAGGAAACTTCAGAGCAGTTTGAAATGGCAATTCATAACGTCTGTGTAAAAAAATAAATTAAATTAAATTAAAAAGAGGCCAGTTTTAGTGGTGGAATGTAACTAAGTACATTTACTCAAGTAGCCTACTGTACTTAAGTATACATTTGAGGTGGCCTACTTGTACTTGAGTATTTTCTTTTCCTGCCACTTTCTACTCCAACACTGTACAATGTGGTATTAGTACTTTTACTTAAGTAAAGGATCGGAATACTTTCCCACCACTGGTCTTGTTTATTGCATGGACAGTGAAGAGGTTTATTGTCAGTTGTGGAGAGAACGCGCTCTTGATTGCGTGCATTTATTTCCAAAAACTAAACCGGAAGTCAAAACATTTTTCTGCTAGTTAACTAACTTGTTGAACTGCGTACTCAACAGCCTACACTTAACGATTTAGTGTTTGCTACCATGAAGACACCACATTACATAATGAGACCATAACATTCCGTAACGTGATTACTAGACATCTCACGAAGTGCCGATTCCAAATGGCACTGTCATACAATTGAAGTTGAAATACAAATAATAACCGAAGCAACGTTAGCCTACTTAGCCTAGCGCAAACATCTTTAAGGTCTCTAAAGGTTTTTGATTTTTTTTAAATTCTGTCTCACCTGTAACAGCATCCTCAACGTTGTCCTTTTCACATTGGCACTCCATTTCTCTGAAGTTGACAGACTTTCAGCCTGTGTCAAGCTAGCGAGAATATGTGACAGCACCGTCTGCTCAGAACTGTAAACATATAAGCACACAACGAATGCTCCAGGTTGTTAAATATTTTACAGCGTTTCGATTATAAATAGTTAATATTAATATTACAGCAAAGTTAGGTGCCTATAGATATTATTTGGACTGCATAGTCAGTCAGTTGTTTAACATTTAGCAGTTTCAACACAGGGTAAACCAAAACAAAACCTACGCAATACTCGACAAATACAACAGAATGTAGTAGAACGAGTATGTAGCTGAACCCATAGCAACGGCAACTCTTCAGAAAGCTCCATTACCTGTTGTGTAGTCTGCTAATCTTCCCCAAAGAAGGCCGTGACGCAGCTGACATGAGGTCAAAGTTGGATGTGATCCTTCTTCCTGCTGTTGTGTAGTAAGGCCTGTGCAGGCCTGCCCTTAACACATCTTACTGTGCCATGTTGCTAAACAACGCAGTGAGACGGTCCAGGTATGCTGATTATGCTGCAGTCTTACTTTGGATGGACACACCTTTTTCCCTTGAACAACTGGAAATGCTGCTTAACATGTACAGTATACTGACTAAACTAAAACAAACTAGATGCAAAGATGTACAAGTTTTTTTGTTTTATTAATGCAAATGAAAGGTTATCACAAGTGACATCACTAGTTACAGTGTGTTTTATGACTGTATGTGAAGTGTAGGCCTACTGTATCTTCCAATGAATTCTTTTTATTTATTTATTTTTTTACATTCAAACATTAGGCCTAGCCATGAAACTGCCACACCTACAGCAGACATAAACACTAAGCAGGACTGAACAATGCTGCATTGCAAAAAAGGGGTAAAGCAAGAGGATTAATCTTGACATACACAACAACCTTTTTGGTTGAAAAATGCACACAGTGTTCTGGTCTGTCCCTGAGTTCATAGGGTACATTTCATTTCCTGGTTTTAAAATGAATCACAAAATTGACCAGAACTTGCTGTGTGGAATGTGTCTGAAGACATTTCTGATCTGAATAGGTTTGCCTGCTCATAAAGGCACAGAGTTGTATATTGAACTCGTCATGAGCCCAGCCGATCAGTCAGAGCATCAATCAGCTCCTGCTTCTTTGTCCCGGTGGTCCGAACCCCAAACTGCTTACAGGCCTCCTTTAACACAAGCACGGTCAGCTTTCCCAGGGTGCCGTTCTGCATGTGGGCCCGCAGCTCGTCCTCTGGCATCTCCACTTTGGGCTTCTTCTCCGCTCCGCCTCCGGTAGCAGCTGCAGGTTCATTCACAGAGAAAGCATTGAGTCAAAAGACAAAAAAAATCTGATTTTTACTGTACTTTAGCACAAAAAAATCTAAATCATCAATGAACTTGATCAACCCCTTGCAGATGATGTGTACTGGGGCAGAAAAATTTACCTACCAGCATAACAACAAAGCTCTAGTCTCTCCAGGATTTCGACTTTTTTTTAAAATTGTGAATTTGCGGCAGCTTTTGTAAAAAATTGCACTAAAAGTTGCAATGTTTTTTATATTCTATTTTTTTTGTAAGTAAAAATTGCAAAATCAAAAAATTGTCTAGGCTGAGTTTTCCTAGTAACCTTACCAAAGAAGGCTCAGGATGTTGCAAATGTTGGTAGGGTATGAAAATGGCTGGTGG
The DNA here is from genome assembly GCA_013375575.1 of Percina caprodes. Taxonomy (NCBI): domain Eukaryota; kingdom Metazoa; phylum Chordata; class Actinopteri; order Perciformes; family Percidae; genus Percina; species Percina caprodes. Next base: position 5,046,317 of record JABXJD010000024.1, read on the forward strand.
ATTTAAGACAAAAAAATTATAATTTATTGAATGAATCAAATTTGAACATTCCTGTCAGTGGCTTGTTGATGTTTTCATTGTTAGTTCATTTCCTATCCTGGCCTGGGACACACATTCATACAGTTTGATGAAGTACTTATTGGACTTTAACTTACACTTACAATAACGAGTGTAGCTGTCCTCGATTTAGGTCATCCTGTAAGTATTGTCTCCGGTTTCTCCAGAGAGCCAACAGGATTGAAACAGCAGCCACATCAGCAACTTTAGAGTGTAAAATCGTTTTACATTCATGTTTTACATTGATTTTGCTGGTAAATGTTAGAGTCACACACGTCTCGTCTTCATATCAGAAACAAGGAAATGAAGTTGGCGACATACGTGTGTTACGTCAACCTGTTCTCACTGCCGCTTGGTCATTGGCTCTCAGCGTCATAATGACGCAAAGTCTGGCATGTGGGACTGCGGTGATTGGTCAAAATTGCGAGTCGCACTGAATTCACGGCGATTGGTTGAATTGGCGTGAATTGTTGCAACCCCAACGTTGCGAATTCTTGGAGGGACTGAATTTTGCTTTGTTTCTGTTTAAGACTCCAGCTCTGACCTGTTTTGCGTTTGGCAGCTGGTTTGCTGTCAGGGTTGTAGTTAAAAGGGTAAACCAGATCTTTAAACTCCTCAACCAAAGGACCCAGACGGGCGTCAATCTCGTCCACCTTTGGCACTGAGACAGAGACAGGTACAGAACGTGTGAGATGAAGGAGCAAGAAGTGGTTGTACCGGCCACAAGAGGAACCAGGATCTCTGAATGTTTGTTTGTCTGCATCTTACTGATGAGGTCCTCCATGTCCTCGGGAGCCATCATATCCAGGGCCAAGGCTTCCAGGTTCCTGTAATGCTGCTGGATGACTGGATTCTCAAAAGCATCACTCCTATGTTACGTTATATAACAAAGAATGAAAACATGTTACAGAAAGAAACCAAGTGAAGGATTTTGTTATAAGCAGACCTCACACTTGCCATCACACAAGCGGTCATACATAGGGCTGGGTACCTAATTTGATACTTTTTAGGCACCGACCGAATTGCCTCTAAAGTATTGAAAAATGCCTTATCATTCAATACCCAATATCAATACCTAAGGAGTAAATATCATCAGCGTTAGTAAGCCAATCAGCATGCAACATGCTTCTACCAAGATCTAGTAATGTCTGTGATTGGCTGTCTAACGTTACACGTCATAAAGACACGCAGGAAAAACTCTGCGTTACACAGGGACGGCTCACGTACTAGGAGCTGAAAAAGAAATCAAAAGATTTGTGGCGTAAAGTGTAATGTTGTAATTTCTGTGTTGAAATGTTTTTTAAAATTGCTACCCACCCAAATAGAATTTCTCATTCTGGTGTATTACCTGATTGTTTTAGTGATCACTCAATTGTTTTTTGTGTTTGGAAAATAAGACTACCCCGTCTGCTGCCCAAAATAATTAGGATAAGACAGTATAAAAAACTACACACTGAGGCTTTTATCCAAGATTTAATAAGTATTAACTGGGCCAGATTTCAAATGATTCCTTATGTTGAAGACGCATGGAACTACTTTCTCTCAGAGGTTCTCAAAGTCATCGATAGACATGCACCTTGGACATCAGTTAAGGTCAAGGGTAGCCATTTACCTTGGATTGATAGTGATTTAATATATTTATTTAAACAACGAGATAAAGCATGGGTCAGATACCGTATGACAAAGAATGATATTGATTGGTCTAAATACAAGAAATTAAGAAATGCCTGTACAACTAAAACACGGAATGCAAAATCAAATTATTATAAGCATTCTTTATCAGATGATTTCAAAATCCTAAGCAATTTTGGAAGAAACTCAACTCTTTAATTAACAGTACCAATAAAAATCTTCCTACCAAACTTAGAATAAACAACAACATTATCACTGACCCTATCTCAGTGGCCAATGCCTTTAATCAACATTTCTCTTCTATCTGCTGTTCTACATCATCTGAGCTTTTCCAATCTAGTGTAACAAATATTGTGAACGATAGCTCATTTTCATTTTCAACAATTAATCCTTCTGATGTCCAACAGGCAATCTTAGAAATAAAATCCTCTACTGGTGCTGGTCGTGATGGTCTGGATATTAGGTTTATTAAACTTTCTGCTCATGTCCTTGCATTTCCACTATGTGATCTATTTAATTTATCACTTTCCACTTGTGTAATCCCCTTAATGTGGAAATTAGCAAAAGTAACACCACTATACAAAGGTGGTGATTCACTTGATGTTAACAATTATAGGCCAATCTCCATAATCAGTAATGTAGCAAAGATATTTGAAAAGCTTATTTTTAAGCAACTGTCTAAATATATTAATGACTTTTCCATCCTGACTCTAAATCAATCTGGATTTAGAGCTAATCACTCTACAACTACAGCCCTTACTATATTTACCAATGATATTTTTCCGCACAAGATAATAATATGTCTACAGGTGCAATTTTTATTGACCTCACTAAGGCGTTTGACATGGTCAATCATTATATTCTTCTTGATAAATTATATGCTATTGGTCTTTCCAAATCAGCTCTTCTCTGGTTTAATGCATATCTTCATTATAGACGTCAAAGTGTGTCTCTTAATTCTATTCTTTCACAGTCTAGTATAATCGAAACGGGTGTCCCTCAGGGTTCTTCCCTAGGGCCCCTTTTATTCACTATCTTTATAAATGATCTTCCTCAAATATGCTTAGACTGTCAGATTCATCTATATGCCGATGACACAGTTATATATACATCTAAATACAAAATATCTGAGATTCAAACCTCACTTCAATTCGATTTCAAATGTATTCAAACATGGTTATCTTCCAATCTGCTTTTATTGAATAATAAGAAGTCTTATAGCATGCTTTTTGCAACTAGATCTGCACTACATAAGCAAAATAACTCTCTTGAGGTTAAATTTCTGGATGGGACACCTCTAGTACATGTCAATGAGTTTAAATATCTGGGCCTCTGGCTCGACTCTCAACTTACCTTCAGACCACATATTACTTCTCTTGTGAAAAAAATAAACTGTAGTTTAAGAATGTTATATCGTTCAATTAATTGTTTTACAAAACAGATCAGATTAAAAATTATTACTCAATTATTATTGCCTATAATTGATTATGCAGATGTTGTTTACCAGAACACTGCTGAAACTAATCTTAAGCCTCTGAATGTGATTTATAATAGTCTTTGCAGATTTGTCCTGAGGTGTCCATTCAGGACGCATCACTGTCAGATGTATCAGTTGTTGAATTTTTTCTCACTAAGTGCTCGACGTCAGTTTCACTGGCTGCAGTTTGTTTACAAATGTATTTTCTCAGATTATCCATCTTATTTGAAACAACATTTGATTGTATATCGATCAACCTATAGACTCAGAGACACTGACCATCTTTTCTTCACAGTACCACATATATCTAAAGAAATTGGAAGGAGAGCTTTTAAATTTAAAGCCCCTTCCGATTGGAATGGTTTACCAAGGTCTATCAGAGCTCTTTCCTCATTTCACCAGTTTAAGATGTCTCTTCGTAATTATCTGCATACAAGTTGCAACTGTTTTCTCATGCTTGATATTCATAATTGATACTTATACTTGATTTTTGTATATTTTTAATTATTTTTTTGTGTATATGTATATGTATGCACACGTACAGTATGTGTATATATAAATGTGTGTGTGTGTGTGTGTATGTATTTGTATATACTATATGTTATTATTTTACTTATCTTTCTCAAACTGTCTATATTAATAATCTTAACTGTTTATTGTTTAATATTTATTGGTTGGAATGAGGAGGATATGGGTGATTTTGGTGTGATGGAGAGCTTTTTGTTTGTCAGTATGTGTGTATGTTTGGGATGTATGTTTTTTATCTGTATGTCCCTTCAAGTTGTTTTGTTAACTGTTTTGTCTAAATTGTGAGTGTACTGTATTTTATTTTTTTGTTGTCTCTAAGGACTCCCTCGAAAACGAGATGTCACATCTCAAGGGACTATTCCTAATAAAGAATTTCAACTACTGGAAAAAAGTATTGTTTCGGAACCGGTATCAAAGTCATGGTGTCAAAAAAAAATGTAGTGGTCATACTATATTAATTATGTAAGTAAGTATGTAGGTACGGTATGTCCCCGAGAATAATATACACACTGTTACACACTGTTACACAGAGCTCTAAAGAATATGAGCAGCTACCTGTATTTGAAGCGGAACTTGGAGACGATCTCCTTCATCTTGTCCACCTGTATTTGTGAGGCCACAGGACACTGGGGAGGATCCAGAGTCCGCATGTCGTCAGCAAATGGCAGATAGATGACGTTGAAACCTGAGACAGGCACGAGAGGTGACACGTTGCTATCAAGCTTTAGCACACTACAATGACGGAGACAGTAACATAGTTGCCTATGATGCTTATGACTATACACTTTTTTTTTTTAAATAGGTAAAAAACAAATAATACAGTGATGGAAATTGAAGAAGAAGAAAAAAAAAAAATAAAGTTTTTAGGTCCTCTGCTGAACTCAGCAGTGTCTAACCTGGTGGTGTAATCTGCACTTTCCCCTCGTCCACCTCCTCTTTCTGAGGCACCAGGGCAACAAATCGAGGTGGGTAGTTTCGGCGAGCGATGCAGCGGCACAGTGCGAACACGTTCCTCTCGCTACACTTGGTCAACAAGGCAGAGAACAGACATGCGCTGCCTAAGGTGGAAAACACAGGATATATTAGAGCTCGGCTCAGAGAAGATGCTGTGAGACACTTTTGATGACACTGTCCAATAAAATTGCGCATTATTAAAAGCCTCATTGTAGAAAAGAATTTTTTTTTAAATTGAAAACTAAAACATTAGCATTCAGTACATGTTCAAAAACAGATACTCAATACTAATGTTTCCATATTTCTTCCCATTAGTTGTAAAGTAAATCAGACAGACAGTTCTACCTTTCACCTCGTCCTCCTCAGGGTAGAGGAAATCAGCAGGTCGGATGTGGTGGTGACGTTTGAGCTTCTCCATCGGTTTGAATCCGAGCAGAAACATTCCAGGATCGTCAAACTTCTTGATGGCGTTCACCTCGTCCTGCTCCATCACTATCTGCTTCTTACTATACACCTACAGCACCGGAACAAACAAAGAGAAAAAGAGCAACAAAAACACTGATAAATCACTGAAATGTATGTTGATCAGCTTTAGGGCTGCTAATTAATCACAATTTGATCAAAATCGCAATATGAACTAGTGCAATATTTGTTATAGGCAAAATATGTGTGAAACCATTCTAAAATAAAGTATTGTGGTGTGGTGGACATCTTGGCATACAAATCATAGCCTACAAACTAAATAAAAACAAAACAAAAAAACTAAACAAAACACATTTCTATCTTTTTTTTGTTTCAATGAAAATGAGAATAATGATGCAAAAATGATCATTCCCTCCAATATCGTGAATCATATCACAATATCAGTCAAAATAAACACAATTAGATATTATAATATCGTGCAGCCCAAATCAGATTACAGTTTAAAGTTTGGATTTTAGTATTTCACAAACCACACATATTTAGTCTGCTCTTACCTGGGCTTTCTTGATCTCGCTGGGCAGCAGCAGGCTGCCCGTCTGGGTGTGGAAGGTTCGGGTTTTGCTGCGGACTGGCTCGTTGGTTTCCCTGTAAAGTCTGACGGAATCTGGTTTCTGATCGGTCACAGCAGTTTTATAAATTCCCACAGCTACATTTATGCCCTCGCCGAGACAAAGGTTCAACCTAAAGATGGCGGAGAGGGACGGGTGGCGTGAGAAAAGCAGAGGTGTTAGGTGATTGAAAAGACACAAAGATCCACAAAGCGAAGAAAGCAAATACACAGTAGGGGCTGGGGGATGACTTTTGGTGCGTTCGTAAAATTATTTACACGCTGAGATTTGTGATAAATAATTATCAACAACGTGGATTTAATGACTAAGTGGTTAAATGCAAATTATAGAACTGCGAGAACAGTCTAGTGAGTTCAGAAAATTACATCACTTTACTGTAATGCAACCTGTAACACCAGGAAAATACATCACTTTTGTCATATTACGATAATACAATATCCAAAATCTAATAAGATATTTAGTCTCACATCAATATAATATTGATATATTGCCCAGCCCTAACAAAGAGCAATACAAAACAATAAAAAAAGGAAGTAACTAAATGACACAAAACTTTTATATGTCTGGAAATGGAAATGTGTCACTCATCTCTACCTGGCCATGGCTCTCTTCCTCTGCTCCTTGGCGCGCACCCTCTTCTGGAGGTCCTCCAGTTTGTCACAAGGCTCCAGCTGCAGCCCCAACTCGCTCTCATCCTCAGGTGGACTTACAATGTCACGAAAGAAGGACGCGACATTGAAGCCGCCCGGTTTCATCAGATGCATTAAATCAATCCTGACACCTAAGAGAGAAGGGATCGGTCACATGAATCAATGACGTACAGGCTTAACGTACTAAAAGCTGCAAAACTGCAATAGTGAATGGCTGATTAGAAATGCTGAAGTGATATTATAGTGTTGGGTATGCAGTGTTTTCCCTAGATTTGTGGAAGACTTGGGTGCATGTATTTGGCAGGGGTTTAGGAGTTCCTCCCTCAAGAATGTGTTTTTTTTTTTTTTTTACATTTTATAATTTTTACAACCATTAGATTTAATGCTATCCACATTAATTCGGCTTAGGTGGTGTGGCTCAAAAGAGCTTGGGTGCTGCAACTTTAAGCTTTAATCCACAACAGTAATACAGATTTTCATGAAGAGCAGCCTTTGCATCAGACATACCGGTCTCTTTGAGGTCACTGGCCTTGGTGCGAGCCTGTCGGTCCTTCACACTGTCACCCCTGTGTGGTTCATCCCTGCAGGTGAAGATCATGAGCTGCTTTTGTGAGAGACGCAGTTTGATGTCACTGTAGAGGTTGGCGCAGCACCACAGGGCGTCGCCTAGTGACGTCTCGCCGCTGCCCATGGTCTTTGCTGCTAGCTGAGCACCTTTCCCCCCCCGCAGAGCTTCCACGTCCTGCACGCGCTTTGCACCTGCGGAAAAAAATGGAGCGGACAGACAACTGTAAAAAGACAGATGAGGAAAAACAGAATGAACAGGGGTGTAAGAAAGATGTTAAACAATGTATAGGGTCTCCAAATACCTGATTAGGAGAACTCTCACAGTGTTTAAAGTGTTCATATTAGTCTCATAATTGTGTTTAGAGATTATATCAGACTAGGTTTACATGGTTTAATTTTCTTTTTTTAAAACACCATATTTTTGTTGTACTGCATATATCTGCAGCTCCTCTTTTCACCCTGTGTGTTGAGCTGTCCGTTTAAGCTTCACAGTGAGGCATCTCACTTCTGTTCCATCTTTGTTGGAAGTTGTACATGTGCAGTAGCTAGGTAAAGACTACTAGCCAGTCAGGAGAAGAGTATGAGGGAGTGCCATGCTAGCAGCTAGGCGAGCATTATAATGTCTGTTACAAAGTGACACACGTTCGTCATGGAAGTAAAGGCTGGACTACAATAGAGCAGTTTGGGGCAGTTTGTGAACAGTGGTTTCTATTGGAGATGGTGAGTGCCTTTGGGCTTTTTCATTTTGTAAACCTATAATGTGCACAAAAAAAAGATATAAAACACAATAAAGGAAAGGGAAAAAGCACAATATGAGCACTCGAATAGTAATCACTAAAATAAACTGCAACATTGCACTGGTCTTTTAAGTGCTCTTATGTTTGTGTGAAATGACATGTATTAACAATAAGAAGTTACAACGTTGAATATGTTTTATCTGAACACATTGGAGGCATGAAACATGTGCTCAATAACTGTGTCAACATTTGTGTTTGCATCAAAACAACAGCATTTTACAGCAGATGTGTGTGACCGTGTGTTAGTTTGAATAGTGCAATGTCTCACCGGGTTCATCGAGGTCGTGGTAGACGTAGACATGCTTGAAAGAGTTCCTGGGATTTTTGCTCTGCTCTGTGCCGTAGAAAACCAACGCCACCAGGTCCCTGTGACTGCTAATGATCTTCCTGGTGTACACACTGCGCACGACCTACAGGGACAGAACACACAGACACTTATTATTAGAACAAAAACAACTCATTCTGAAAAATAACAACAAGTAGGTAAAGCTTATTGGAGGGTTTTCAGTTTTTCTTAGTCAAAATAATTGTATATGAAAAAATAACTTGGATGATTTACTCCTAAAAATGCCTTTCCTCTACTATGCTTTCTCAACCTGTACATAATATTTGGGCTCATTACAGCACATTTCTTGCAATTCCAACAAAGACGAAGCAAAAGAGACTAAGATAACTGGCCACCTTACCTGCATGGTCATGTCAAAGTTGGAGGGCTGTCCATCTTCTCCTTTGATGAACATTTCCTTTGAGGAATCCACCAAGAAGACCAAACTGTCCCTCCCTGTAATCTTGTAATCTCCTACAAAGGACAGAGAGCCTGAGTTGTTGTTGTTGTGCAACTTCAATGTTTCAGACAATGTCTTATTCTTTGATAGCAAATGCTATTTAATAACAACTCTAAACTCATGTGTTGAATTACATGTTACTATAGTTTATAGCACTATAACTGCAGGGCATGCAAGTGTGATTGAATCAAAGTGAAATATAAAAATGTGGAAGAATAATCTAGCTGAGAGGCATAATGACCAAGTCAGAGTGACAGATGGTAGCTGACAGTCTCGCATGATTTGCACGTCAGATGAAGTAGTGACAAGGCTTTTATCCCACCTCCAGATTGCTCTCCTTCCTCTTGGTCTTCCTCGTCATCCTCATTCTTGTAAAAGGCATTCCACTCTGCCATTAGTGCTGCTTCTGGTCCTGCCAATTGATTCATGCCGGGTCAATAACACACAACAATAGGAAACACAAAGTAGCTTGAATACTGTTGGAACATTTGATGTTTAAACTGTGTACAGTTAGCACCACCGCATGCGGACTGGATTGTCATTTGTAGTTAAAGCTTGCATCTTGCTGTGCATTTGAATTCCGCTCACTCTCTGTCTCTTGGTATATGAACCAAGGAGTAGGCCTAGTTATTAACATTATCGATACTTAGGTATTGAGTTATACCATATTGGCCAGTTTAAAAGTTTATGTACTGGCTTGCTGTGCTCCTCTAAACATTCACATTCACAACATAGGTGGTGCTAATTCAATAATACAACAATAATTGTGCAAAGAACAAAGCTATTCAAACCATTAATTATGTTTAATTCATCTATTATAAATATATAATTAACGTAAACTGAGGTTTCAATTTCACTTAGGCAACGTTTAAGTTAGCAAACGTTAGCTTAGCTTGTAATTAGCCACTATATTCGCTTGATTCATATCTTGGGGTCGCTTAGAGAACATACGCATCTTTCTTATTACGCACACAAGCTATATGGAATAAACACACCAAAACAATGACCTGAAGAGATTTACAATTATTGTAGATGCATACAGTCACTTGCCGTGCTCTGCTTTTTTTCTGCTCACAAGTCCAGACTACTTTCAATGGCTGGCGCGTTCAGGTAAGACGTGAACGAGCACGCTGAAAATCGTACGGGGAACGGCTCGTCGTCTATTTGAGGCTTGTCTGCCAATCCCATAGACAGTTAAAGAACTCTAGCCAATCCTAGTAAAGTAGGCGGGAATTATTTGCAGAGAAGCTTGACTCCGGAAGACAGGTCCCCGCCCCCTATGCACTTTTTTGACAGTCATGTTTTTGTTTACAGTTAGACCGTGACACAGCAGCTGTCACCCGGCTTTTGGCTATTACTTTTTATACGTATTACAAAATTTACATTACTTTTTATGTGAAATAGTCTGTAGTAGCCTATGTTTAGCTATATAGGTAACTTTACGTTACCAGTTCCACGATAAACTTTATATTAAAGTTTTGTTTGCTAGCTAGCTAACGTAAGATAACCAGTCGGCCAACTCTCGGTGGATGTGAGTCAGCCAGCTAGCCCTGTAGTAAGTTAGCTCCAGTTGTCATTTGGCAGTTATCCCTTTGTGCTATCATGGATCAAACTGACTCTTACCCGGTGAAACTGTACATTTACGACATGTCCAGAGGCATGGCCCGCCAGCTGAGCCCTCTCTTGCTAGGTGAGTTTTTGACGAGCCAATGTTACCTGTTGCTTGGCTTCATCAAAGCCGGAGACGGGGCGCCCGGGCGGGAAAACCAGGAGAGAGCGGGGATGTTACTCAGGCCTGAGACATGACTTTATTTTCTGCCAACTAATTACACTGCAATAAGTGTTCTGATTTAATTCTTTTTTTTAATTAACACAGGAAGACAGCTTGATGGGATATGGTTAGTACAGCTTCTTATATTCTCACTAAAACTGTCTCACTAAACTGTGGTTAACTAATTCCATTGGTTGGTTTTATTGGAATAAGGTGTTTTGGTATTTTATAGGCACACTGCTATTGTGGTCCATGAAAAGGAGTTCTTCTTTGTGGGAGAAGGCATCAACAATTGTCCACCTGTAAGAATCAACTTAGTTCTTTTGTCAAATACAAACAATATATACCACTTTTAGTCTTTGTCAAAATGTTTGGAACCAAGGTATACTAAGGGTTGTATGTGTTTTGCTTCCTAGGGTGGCACCCCCTTGGGTGAGCCTGACTCCATAGTGGACCTGGGCTCCACTGAGGTGTCTCTGGAAATATTTATGGCATACCTGATTTCACTGGCAGAATCCACATACAGGTAAAGGCTCATCACACAGCTTTACATCCCACTGGGATCCATCTTGGAGGTCAGGGTGGGTAGGGACCACTATTAAAAAGTATTAATTTCTTGCAACTCCATGCATGTAGACTACAACTTCTTTCTTTTAGAAAGTATTTAAATAAATTAATAAGCCATCACCATAATACTCAATACAGGTGAAAAACACAAAGGGTTGTGAGGCAAATTCATCGCTGCTGCACTAACCTCTTAAAAAATATAGTCATATTATCACCTGGAAATTGCCCCTGGTTTTAGCAAGACATATGGGCCTTAGTTCTTTTACATTGAAATTATATATTTGTATAGTTTTAGTTTTGAATCCTCTGTACACTCATTTAAAGTCTCACACTTCTCAGTTCTTTGTGTTATCTCTCGTAAAAATGTCTCTATCTTGTCTTTTCCTGCTACGCACCCGCCCTTCACACTGTACGGTGTCTAGGTCTTCTCTCTAAATGTATGTCTCTGTCTCCCCTTCTCTCTCTTCTTCCTCCTCTGGGTGCACAGAAGTGCCACATACAACTTGTTTGAGCACAACTGCAATACTTTCAGCAACGAGGTGGCTCAGTTCCTCACGGGCAATCCCATCCCATCGTACATTACAGACCTTCCATCTGAAGTACTATCCACGTAAGTCAACAAGCGCCATAAAGCGCTTCTTACATCGCCAATGCTCTTATAATTTTTACTTATCTAACTTTATCTCTGTATTTGTAGCTAAACTGCATCTTTGCATATACAACTTTTGAATAATTTTAGTGTCCGTCTTTGCAAGTTCTGTACGGTAATTAGCTTCGCATTTGGCTCCTGTCACTTAGTTAAGGTGGACTTGGATTCTGTTCAGGTAGTGAAGGTAGTTGTATAAATGCTGTCAGGTGTTCTACACTGGCACCCAGCCACATTTCAACACCAGACATGGAAACACACTTTGTGTTCATTTTGAGAACACTTTTTCAAGATAGGTGGTACAGCCAAGGAAATGCTACATTCACCAACTAAAATAAACGTAGGAGAGACAATTGGAAAAACAAAATAGGTAGGGAAATAGTAGCTTGCCTCACTGAACCCCCTAAAAAAAAAAAGAGATGTAGTGAACATCCCAGATTGATGATGGCTTGTGTGAGAAGATGTGATGGTGGATTTTTTTATCCGTTCCACTCATACAACTCATGTACCTCCGTGTGGAGGCGGCACTGAGACATATAGTATTGCTGCGCTACGCAACATTTATGAAATGTTAATATTACAGAACAGTGGCGTGCAATAATACTGAAGTAAAATTCAAATTTGTAGTTATTGTGACACTGAAACCTTTGTCCGTTATTTGCTGTTTCGAGATCTCTCTCCCTGTGTGTTTTGTTCAGAATGGAAAAGCGGTGGTCTTGTTGTGCTCAATTGTATATTATTACCCGTCCGCACATTGTTTAAACTATTTAGGCAGTTTTTTTGGAAATCTCGGTGTAACAGTACTGTCTGCTGTGTTTCCTCTTTAGGCCTTTTGGCCAGGCTCTCCGTCCCTTACTGGATTCCATCGTCATAAATCCTGGAGGCAACAACATAACTGGACAGCAATAGAAAGGGCTGTGCACATTCATTTAATAAAAATACTTTCATTTAAGTGTAAGCGTGGGACACCAACATCCGTCACCAGCCAGACCCTGATCACATCTGTGCTATAAGTCCTGTCATATACTGAGATTTTAAGGTGTGCCAGGCACTGAGGCCAGGGGTCTAAAAAGAAGAGTTCTTCTCTGGGTGATAAATAGTATGCAGCCACAAGTTTGTGTTCATAAAGTAAGAGTACTTGCCAGTGTTTAACCAAATATTTATATATCCTACAGATCTTACATTGATATTTGATAGGCTGAAATAATTCTTTCCTGCACTGGTACTCTTTAAATCTACATATTCATGCTTTACCACGTTGCTATCTTACATATTTTGGCCTCACTTATGCCTCATTCTTTACTTTTATGTGTTAACTAAATAGGGCTTGGTATTGTTCAAAACCATTCAATAACGGAACAGATACCAATACCATGACTTTGATACAGATTCTTAAAATAATTATTCAGTACCAATTTCATAAAACAAAAATAAATTACAACTTACACATTATGGTACAAATCTTTTTATTTATTTTTCAGCTCCTACTACGTGAGCCCTTTCTCTGTGTCTAACGTAGAGTTTTTCCTGCATGTCTCTATGATGTGTAACGTTAGACAGCCAATCACAAACAATATTAGATCTTGGTAGAAGCATGCTGCATGCTTAAGGGCTCACTGTAGCTGATGAGATTTCCTCCTTAGGTATTGAGATTGGGTATTGAATGACGAGGCATTTTTCAATACTACAGAGGCAATTCGGTTGGTGCCTAAAAATTATTGAATTTGGTACCCAGCCTTATAATTAAATATTAATGGATCTTTATCAAAATACACATCAATCCCATCAATCATTCTTCTTATAGCGTGTGATTTTCTGTTTTAATTTTGTTCCTGTGGTTATTAATATGTCAGGACTGCACTCCAAGGGCGAGGCCAGAGTAAGTCAAAGTTAAAAGGAAGGTAACAGCTCTCAGTAAAACAGTTCTCCTGACCTGTCTTTGTATTCAACTGTAGAAAATACAGTTTGACCAAATCTAATGGGTTGTCTTTAGTGTACACTGAGATGCTTCTCTTTATCCACGATCATCTCCAGACCACATTGTTTTTTTTTTTTTTTAAATACAAGACCAATCACTTGTTTATCGTTCAGTTGCTTTACCTGACAAGACTTTGAATTTGTTCAATTTGTAAAGACAGCTTGTTACATATCCAACAATTGTACCTGGAAGCATTGAATATTGAATTTTGTATAGTTTGTATTTAAACGACTATATAGTAAATTATATGTACAGCAGGTTTTGATGCAAACAGCCACTTACCTGCATTACTGCTGGGCCATTCATCTCTCCTTTATTATTGATTGTAACTTTGAATATGTATATTGTTTAATCTATGGCTATTCCATCTACTTGATAATACTTACTTATACTTAAAGAGTGTCTGCTGTTTGTTAAAAAGTATTAAATTGTCTTAAATCTAATTTTATATACATGGACAAGGACTCTAAACTCACTTATAATTCTCATAAATCGGACTATGAAAGGTCTTAATTTTTATTAAAAATATTTAGTATAAATAAAGTGGCTCATCACTGTGATTGAAACTGGTTGAATAAAGAATTAAAAATGTAAGGACATTACAAACTACTATTACAAAAGCTTTGGGTTCATGCAGTATCGGGAGCAGCCACAGGGTGGCACTACAGGCTCACTGCAGCGGTGGCTGCTAGTTTCTGCCCCGATACAACAAGGCAACACACATCTTTAATGTGTTTACGTTTGTACAATTGACGGTGAACTGGTGGTTACTGGGACATGTTTGTGATTGTCGCTGCTTCCAATCCCAGCTGGGAAAATGTTGAGGATGTACTCTGTGGCTGACGGGGAAACAGCTCTCAATCTCTAATCTGTCAATAGATAACTGTTAGTTATAGCACTATTTACTATTAAAGAGCTCAAATTGTCTCTTAAATCCATATTGGCTCATTATGATGTTTTGCTGGTAACTTGATCCAGCAAAGAGCGACTGACTGCTGTCAAGTCGTCATTTTGTTTTTTGTTTTTGTCTCTTCCATGTGTTGAGCATTTTGCCGACCCAATTAAGGTGTCTGCTGCTTAGTGGAGTGTTTTGCCCCAAAGTAACCAAAAGTCAAATATTTCTTTGATACAAACACAAGTCTAACCAAAGCCTTGCATTGATTTTACAATCTTTAATATGACATATCTTCAAAATGGACATCAGTTGCTAAACAATTCTATGTGTAGAACATTTTGGGTATAAATGAGCTGTTTTGTTGTAATAAGAAGTATAGGTACATACAGTATATACACATTTTTAGCTATTAAACCAATACACTTTGGATTTACTTAGCTTTATTTGTATTTATACATTTATCATAGCTCTGTTCTCTTATATATTCCTTTGTTAAACATACACTATAAGGTACTCCAATACATTAACCTGCAGAGGTTCTTAGTGGCAAAGTGGGATGAGGTCCTTCCTTTCATTTGGTGCAAAAAAACGTTCTTTTGCACAGCCTTGTATCCTTACACAGTGCTAAATATCACAATCTCCTGTCTGCATTTGCAAACCAGTTTTCATCCAACCGCTGCATGCTCACTGCAAGTCACATTACTATATCAGCCAGTATTGTGTAATCGATTATAGAAACACCAACCTGTCTGCTTTATAGTTATTTTATCCTAAACTGCAGTTCAATTGTGTCACTGTGTTTTGCCACTAATGTAAAATCCCACTGCAATAATGTGACAGACAGTACAGCAGATTTACTGCATCCTCCTCGATTGCACATTAGAAAATTGCACAGCTCAGCTAATGTAGATCTCTCTATGCATCATGTTTCATGCTACTAAAATCCTTAACATGAAATAATCTGTTAAAATCGGACAGCAATTATAATAAGTACTCTTAGACTTAAAATGACTTAGTTCATACAGCCCTTATTCAAAGAAAATATATATAGAAAAGTCCATTAAATCAACATATTTACACAATATTCAGAAATAAAGCACAACACATGGTCTTTCCACTACATAAAACCTCACATTCAAAAATATTGAATTATAATCTACACAAGATGAGAAACATTTGTCACAAATAGATGACAAGAACAGACGGGTATTATTGTTTTAGGTGGGGAAAATGCATGATTTCATACCAAGAAAACATTTGAAGCACTTGTTCACGGCAAAGAACTTAACGTCTATTGCTCATTAAAAAACAAACGGATTTTGTGTCTGAGCAACATTTTTAACTTACAACATCAAGCACTGAAAGGAAATAATTCCTGCCCAGGATCCTTTGCTGCATTGGTAATGACAAAATTACTTTTGCGTCAAATCACGAGCAAACTTATGAAGAAGAGATGTGAGAGAAGTGCTGTTTTTTTGACCAAATCATTAGTCACAGTAGTCCTAATGCTTCATTTTCTAAAACTTGTTAAAACATATGTTGTAGAGTAGAAATCTGATAAAGACGGTGATTATAGGCTTGTGTTTGTTAGTGAATGAGAAAAATGGGCTCCGTCTGCAGCGAGAGGCTCATAAAACATCACCTGTCGAGATCTGTCTTTGAGAGATTGTGTGGTGCGCTGTGTGTGGACGCTGTGGAGAGGCCGATTTTGGCAGTTAAAAGAAAAACTGATCTGATTCCATTGTAAAAACTCATATTTTCAGATATCTACAGTACGTGTGGTTATCTGGTGCCACCTAATAGCATTGTTCAAATGTACTTAACAAAACAAGGCAGCGGCAACACCTGTGTATCTGTGTGTGTCAAAGTTGCCACCTGAATTTGATTTGGCCAAATTTGTTGAACTTATATAATGGGCTTTATGATGTTTATATGGGTCTAGTTTAGCAGCAAAGAGGGGGTTTGGTTATTTAATAGTGTTGTGATATATTCTTGGCTCTGTGTCCGATCATTATGACTCTTAATTTAACTGTGACAAAAGTACTTCACACAATAACCAAATAAAAAGTTTATCGTAATAAAATCTTCTCTGCTCTTTCAGCACAAATATTAGACCTGTTACAGACCCTTACGGAAACGCTTCTGGACACACATGCAATTGTCGTTAACAGCTCACTTCATTGTGCAGTTCCTGAGGGTGTTGCAGCCATAAACCTTTGCATTAACTGTTGCATGTTCATAGCAGTAGCTCTGCACACACTGTCCTTTACGGTACAGGCTTCAGAGACAAGATGAGACATGTGTAACGCTTCAGGCCTGGAAGTGCCTCAGCGAGTTCCCCTGTAATGGTGCCAGGGGGGTTTCGCACACAGGCATCCACACACGTCCACACACTCTGAGTTATGACCCAGACAGCTTAGTAGTGAGAGACCCAGATCCACAATGACTCCGTCCCTTTCCATCCCCTGAGGAAAGAAAACATGCGGCCATGTTCGTTTGTTTTTCACTATTTTCTCTTTTCTCTTCTCTCTTTGTCTTCTTTTCTAAAGAGTCCCAGCCTCTGGCTCTTGCACTGTCCCTCTTTTTCCTCCTCTCCCTCTCTTTGGACGGGATGGAGGCTGATGGGAGCTGACATGATGGTGGCATTGTCCTCGCCGTAGAGTTAATGTGACCCCAGGGATGCTGTCCCTGTATACTTGGCCTGATGGTACAGAATGCAAAGCGCTTCATCATGGAAAGAGGGTGGGAGAGGCCGAGAGGGGTAAAAACAAAAAACAAAACAGCTGTGCATGGAGGTAGACCGAGAGATGCAAAATAGTAGAGATTTTAGAAGAAGAACAGGAGGGACTTCTCTAAGAAATGCACACAAAGGCATCTACGGGGCCTATAAATAACCTGAACTGTGTTACCTTGAGATGATTTATGTCACTTGAAACCCTTATATTCCATTCATGCTTAAAATAAGTAGGATTTTTACTGCATTATACCACAAACCAATTAATATTTTTTTTTTTTAATTTTGGCTTTGAAATCAGACTACAGAATAAACTCCACTCACTGGAGTTATTAAGAACTCTCAAACTGCACTGCAAAGCATTTTAGTGAAAATATGATCTCATGTCTATGCCAAAAAGGAAATGATAAGAAGCTTATTATTCCAGTTATTCCATTACAGGAATATATTCACTTTTTCACTTCATGTTTCTGTTGATTTCCCCCTTACAGGTCCCTGTTGTACCATGCAATGGTAACTTAGTAGCTAAGAGGAAAAGTTTAGTATTTTGGAACATATGTCTATTTGCTTTCTTGCAGTGTTAGATGAGAAGATTGACACGACTCTTGTGTCTTTACGGCAAATGTGAAGCTACCGACATTAGGCCGTTAGCATAGCTAGCATGAAGACTGGAAACGGGGAGCAACGAGATCAGTCAAGACTTCAGGAAGTTACTGCACTCCTGAGTATTTTGTAACCGTTGCTAAGCTAAGCTAACTGTAACTGTAACATATTTAGCGTACAGATTTGAGAGTGGTATCGGTTTTAAAGGACGTTATTTGTTTAAATGTTTTTGCAAGTTCTACTGGTGGCCAACGAACGTAAAGGATTTTCAGTGTTCCTCCAAATTAACTGAACTAATTGAATGGTTCCTGAGGTCTAAATTCTGTAGGTGAACCACAGAAATGGATTACATTAAAATAGATGAACTGAATGGCTGTTTTTAATTGAAAACATTAGGAATTATGGCCTCTGGATACAGTTTATTGTGGAATGTTTTTATCAACCAAACCTAACCATGAGCCAGGTTGCTATTTTGTAGCAACATGTACCGATGACCTACTGCTCCTAAACGTATTTGGAGTTACCACAAATGCTCTGTTCATTCCTGCTAAATCTGACAGGAAGCCATCATGTAAAAACTTTTCACAGAAACAATCAAGCTTGCTCCCTAAGAGCTGGTATATGTAAAAGTTGTTCAATTCTCCTATCCCTATTCCTATAAGGTCTGTACAACCACAATGAAACCACAAAAGCTGTACTCAATGAGAATGTATAAAAGACCTGTAGGATTCTGTAGGACCTACAGTATAGGAGCCTGAGAGTGGTTGATTTCCTTTCAGCCACAGTCTATATACTTTATACGAGCAATGTACCAGACCCTTGCTGGAGTCCAATAATAACATTTACAAGCTGAGTGCGTGATCTGTAAGAGTGGTGGTTCTGCTGTACTGCTTATCTCCTGAATCTCACTGTTTCCACTTATCAAAACCCCCCTTTTCATCTTGTAAATCTGAATGTGTCTACCTGTTTAATATCCCTCACCTGTTGGGCTAACTGTCCCAAACTGGCATTACGCTAAGACCAAAGGTTTCTGCTCTCTAAAGCCTTGCCGCTCAGACAGTCACCTCAGTTGTACTGTGGGTGGAATAACTTTTCTGCCTGTTGTGGTGGTAGTAGGAGGGTTGAGATGGGTGTTGCCCCTGTACATGCTGCCCCTGCCCGGCCCCCCCTCCAGCTCCTCCGTACATCCCTCCATAGGGCTGACTAAAGAGATCCGGCATGTTCTCTATGCTCTCGTGCCTCCGGGTCGAGTAGGCATGTCTCCGGGTAGAGTTGTGCATGGAGGAGGAGGCGTGCCCCGGGGCAGAGGCCTGTCGGTGGACGTGGCGGCCAGTTGGCTCCCAGGCTTTGAAGGCCGAGCTGGAGAGCAGCGGGTGAGTGGTGGTCTTGGGGAGGCGTGAGTGCTCCAGGTGGTTGGAGGGGATGGAGATGGAGAGGGGGGCGTGGAGATCGTGGTGCGCCGACACGGGCTGGTGGACGTATGACTTCTCTTTGGGCGGAACAGGCACAGGCTGGAAGGCAGGAGGTGCCACAGGCTGGTACTGGGAGAAGTCCATGAGCGGGAAACTCTTGTAGTAGCTACGAGACGCGCTGTGCGCTGTAACCAAGACAGGGGTGGGTGAGAAGAAGTTACATCTATACACAGCATTTATCTGTAAGTGATGGAATCATTTCACTTTATTACAATTTGGTTCTTTTTGAACTTTCGGATTGAGATGTTCCAATACAATTTTTTCTTTGCCGATACCGAGCATTCAATACAGAGTACTGATTCTATACCAGTGCGTTTAAATATTTCTTTTTCTTTCTCTAACCCTAACCCCATCATAGTTCATTGTAACAATGTTGGTCTGTTCCTAAATCTCAGCAGTTAATACTATCATAATTGATACAAAAGATCGACAAAAATAACAAAAGTTGAAATCATTCTTTGATTTAATGTAGTATGCTCTGTTTGTAACCTTCAACAATTAGGCCAGTATAGCGGTACATGCTATTTTTGGCCTCAAACTTGTTTAGAGTCGTTTTCAATTTGTCACAGTCAGATGCAGTTTTGAGTCACACACAGACGTAGCCTAAAATGAACTTTCAGTGTGTAAACACCGAGTCTGTCATTGTAACAACACTGATGACTGAATCACACTTAATCCGCGATGCATTTATGCTACAACCTCCCAGCTCTAACCTGTCAGCTATGTCATCTTCGTTTGCTCCTCAAAGTATTTTAGAAACTTTTACCATGCAACTTTTGAAAAAAAGAAACTACACAATCTTATTCATACAAAGGAAAATTGAATTCATAAACTGTAAAACCCACTCTCAAATTTAAATCATTCAGGGCTTTTGCTTCTTCCGCCTCACTTGGTCTGGCATGACCACTAGATTTTGGCGGCTTATGCTACCATGTCTCCTAAACAATTACACTCCCATACAACTAAACTGTATTCTCAATTACATTTCGAGGGAAACGTATTCTGTCCTAAATTACACGTCCAACCAGCGCCAGGCACACTTTGTGAAATGTTTACAGTTTTAAACACCTGGTCAATGCTGTGAATTGAAACTAAGCTACTTGGTTAGAAATAAGATCATGGTTAGGAAGTTTGTTTCGTTTGTTAAGTTAAAACAACTTTTGGTTTCACACAGGACACAAACAGCGGTCTCTCGGGAGAAAGTCTGTGTTAGTTTGACCCATCCACCGCTTGGACTTTGAATACAAACTTTTGATCAGAAACTTTTTTGTAAAATGACAAAAACAGTGTTATCTGGGACAAAATACACTTCCCTCGAAACTTTATTGAGAATGCAGTTTTGTTGTATGGGAACGTAACTTTTAAGAGACTTGCAGTAGTGTTTGTGCTTTTCGTGACTGACATTACCGAGCCAGTTTGACTTTATGACTCATCTCTACTTCTGTTACAGTTACTGTTACTGTTGTTTAGCATTCACCATTCAGTCTTGTATAAAGGAATTACTTGATAAGCAACACTTGAATAAAAGTACAAGTATCTTACCAGAAAAGGACTTTGGTAGGTGGACTTCATTACATTACAACACTGTCACCATTATACCATAAATGTTACTTAGAATTATGTTTCTCACTCTAAATGGCAGTGTGAACCTGACCATCAGAAGCACAACAACATGTTTGACAACTTTTTCTCCTATTACAAATAAATAAGACTTTCTTTAAATGAGTGGAAAGATTACACACATAGAGAGAATGAGAAAATAAAGCTAAGGGCAGCCAGGATCAGGGGGAGGGTTTGAAGAAGATCAAAGGGGAAAGCTGGTGATTTAAGTATTTCCAATTGGTGTATGCCCGCAAGGTGATTAGTAGTAGTCCTCTTGCTGGAATAGGAGAGGGCAGAAGGCAGGGAGAGGAATGAGGAGGGTAGTTAGGAGTGCAATGGAGATGATGGAGGTAAAGGTATGTGTTTCAGGATACGGGGACATTGCAATGAAGGGTTATATATACCCTTAGTCCAGAGTGTGTGCGTGTGTCGTGTGTCATGGACTAGCATGAATGTCACAGAGAATTATTTAAATGAACTAAAAACGGAGGTCATCGCCACTAGCTTCCTAACTACATGAACAGTAACCTTGTCTCTGTGTGTGTTGTTGTCAAAAGCTACTATTTTTTACCAAGTTGTTTTTAATAAAAAAAAAAAAAAGATACCAAAACTGATTTAAAAAAGAAATGTTCATATGAAGTGTTATATGTGAATGTCCTGTTTGCAGACAGTTTGGTAAAGCTGTATGCGTGATGTATGATGACAAGGACTGATCGTTACAGTATCTGACAGTTTGGAGGGCCATGTCTTCTTTAAATCATTTTTTCCGTGTCTGCTACATGGATCACTAACTGGAGAGGATACTGACAAATAACCCGCAACTTTTTAACCTCCTTGTTTACAGCGTAACTCATGCCAAAATGCAACCTATGGTCTTTTTGGGAATGTGCCTCATGTGCTAGGGGCACTACTATGATTGCATCAAAACCACTATTTTTAAAACACTAAGAAAGCTCAACTAAACATGAAACTTTGCTCCAAGCATCACCAGGCGCTCTACACATGAACTGGAGCATTGAAAACATTGTTTGTGTACACAGAGTTTACTAAAACAACGAGATGGAGGCGAGCGGGAAAAACCAACTGCTATAGTGAGTTGTTAAAACCTTTCTTTTTAGTAAACTTTGTGACCAGAAACAAGAATACGGTCAATCTTAAAAGTGGCGCTTATGTCCTATGTTTTTGACTTGGGTACATTCACAAAAAGACCCTAGGTTGCATTTTGGTTACGCTTTAACAGCACGTATGTAGTGCATATTTTGTTTTATAATGAGTGACCTGGAGATGAAGTTTATAACCAACTCATAAAGCTAACATCAATTAGCTAGGAAGCTAAAGGTCCGTAGAAGCCTTTGGTTAAAAGCGTCAGCTAAATGACATGTAATGAAATGGAATTACATTCAGGAATGGTGTTGTGCATAAAGACAATTATACATAATCAATCTGATTGTATAGATTTATTTTATTTATTTTGTATGATTTATTCATTTGTGATAGGGTAAAGCATATTTTTAGCCTATGACCATGACTGATGTAGTGCTGCATAATGCCAGTATCGTGTATCCGCCGATGCAAAGCGCATGTACTTGTATTCATAAAAGTACTCCGATACCACCACACCCGATACCACCTCATAGCAGTGTGATAATAACTTCTCCATCAAGCAGGTATAGGCAACGGAAGAGGAGCAATGCCAGCCGTTTGGAGATTTTGGCTGTAAAAAAATAACTAGGCTCTTGTCCAATGCATGATTGCACTTTCCAACCAGCCATTGTTAGTTGTTAATAATACTAAGTTTCAACGTCTTGTCAGTGTACTGGAGCCGAGAGATTCCCAGCAGTCACCACATCACAGAAATGGTGTTTCCAAAGCTGCTTTGTGAAAAAGCACATAAGCAGCCTGTTGGAGTAGTCGTGTTAGCCCAATGTCTCGCATCAGCTAACAGGCATAAACATGAAGAAAGCCATATTTCAATCTGCTCTGTCTGAATGCGGTTTCTACACAGCGCTGTTGTAACAACCACAGTTCTACTCTGTAAATAACAATTTTTATACAAACTGGCTGAAACAAAAGCTCTTTGTGTGCTCTTGGTGTGTAGTCTAACTGTTTTAACTGTTCTTGTTTGCCACAAGTCTTTACAATTTGGACAAAATCTTGTGAACTTGGCTGCAGGCTTAAACAAACCATCCTCTCCATTGGATCGGTAAATCCACATGGGCACTTAATATGCATGTGAATGATGTCATCGGACTTTGCGTTCTTCATTCTTATTAAACTTCACTCAGTATTTTGATATTAGGAATTATATGATTTATTGACATTAGCCCGGGGGAAATGTCCACGGCAGTGAGTTATGAATAGAAAAAGGCATGGTACTTAAAACACTGCTTTGTTCTAATTGACAACAATATCAGAGAAGGCCAAAATCATCTGTGGGTCTGAAAACACCCTCTGACCACAGAGGGATTATTACGTACTCGTATTGGTACTCGGTATCGGCAAATACCCAAATGTAAGTACTTGAGCTTAAAAAAAGTGGTATCGGTGCATCTCTACTGCATAACATATTTAAAATGTCTATTAAATGTGACGCTTAGTGTAATATATAGTCAAAAGGGTAACACTTGATAATAGGGGTATAAATCATATACTTAAGTAATGTGTAACTAATACATGACTCACAATGATTCAATGCAGTGGCTTCCAAACTTTTTCACGTCAATGACCCCTACACTGACACAACCACAGACCCCATTTGATTTGATAAGGATTATTATTATTAAAAGTGTATAAAATCCATGACCAAAATAGTCATAATTTCTGTCATGGTGTTATGGATGGACTGAATTATAGTCAAAACAAATGATTCTACTTTGAAAATGCATGAATCGGTGCAGGATGGATCATCACTTCCTGTTGCTCACTATAACAAATCACCAAGAAAGGTTTGCTTAAAACAAATAGCTTTATATTTCTATGAGTAGATACTTTTCTACTGTCAGAGAGGCTGAGTAAATTTATGGGTCTGAATTCATGATACATCCTACAGTATTTCATGCGTTAAATTATCATGAGTCATGCATTACTTATGTTTTCGATTTGTACCCTTATCATAAATTGTTGCAACAAAAATGCTGCAAATGAAATAGACGTTGTGGGAATCCTTGAGGGAACTACACGCAGTGCATACATTTTATTTTACACGTACAATTTGGACACTTAAACACAATTAAATGGTGGGAAAGCAGCTACCATATAACTGTTTGAAATAATGACAAACTATACAAAAAAGACCAATGTTGGGAGAGAACCTTCCTTTAAGTTAAAGTTTTATTTTTGTGCACTTAAAATCAAAGTGAAGACAATCATTAGTCACATAGTATTCATCACGTTTGGCCAGTGGTTTCTTCCCCCCGCTAAAGCTCCAGTGCTGCTCCCATAGGTTGTGTTACATGAAATACATGTATTAGAGATGCGTCCTTCACAATGACCTGTGCTGTTTGGTTAGACTGCTAAAATATATTTAGTTCAGTGATCTTATCTTTAATAAGATCATAGTGATGATGATCATTAAAACAAAGGTTCTGCTGCTATAACTCTGATTAAACTGTTCCCTCGGCTTGTCAGTAGGCCATTAAAGGAACTGTGGACTATGTCTACTGTAATCAATCCATCACTCAGTCACATTTAAAGGCGGTCACACCACAGGAACTGCGTGGGTTCCTCTTTAAGATCAGTTCTATGTTTGCCAAGAGGCAAAGAGACCCTCGTCGTTTAACAGCTCGTGTGCTGTCAGCCTACTGTACCCTAAAGGTTATTGTGTCGGTTGGAATTAGCATCTGTGTTTGTGTGTGTGTGTGTGTGTGTGTGTGTGTGTGTCCGACTTACCCACAGCTTTGAGGGAGGTATACTTGTTGAGTCCTACTGTGCTGTGGTTGCTCTGCGGGTGTGGCAGCCCTTGGCCAAACGGTCCGTAAGCCGAGTTATTCAGATGGTACTGTTCTGGTGAGAGACAAGCAAAAAGAGAGAAGCGAAAGAGAGCGTCAGTTTTTGGTGGTTACAGTAGTCCAAAGTGTGTGGTGTCTCATATTGTCGCTGTCAAGGCAGAAACCTTGTATGTCCATATTTTGTTATTTAAAGCTTTAGTGCTTAACTTTTTGATATTAATGAACGCCCGATACAGTCAAGCCATTGCCAAATGAGTTGATCCAAAGCTAATTAAGTCTATCAGCTCCACACAATTCTCTCTGTATTTCTCAGTATGGCTATGTTCAGAAGATAATGTCGTCTGGCGACTTTTGCTCACAGCAGCTCGACTGAAGATAATTACCTCTTCTGAAGAGTCTATCATGTTATTTTTAATCCTCCGTGTCCTCCACGGCTACAAGTAACTGTGTGCAGGAGGGAAGGGGGTGGTGCATGATCACGGAAGGCTTGTTTGACGTGCATGCAACTCCTCATTGGGGAGACAGAAGCCACGCACTATACAGTAGCTTTAAATTCTCTTTCATAAATCAATGCTATTGGTCACCTTTATGCCTGTCAGGTTTTTACCTGACAGCAACAATATATATTTCATTTGTTTTTTTTTAACTATAACTACAACCGTTCTTAGTATTTTAAAGAGTGCAGTAACCATACTGTAGTTGCCATATGCAGAAAATAAATATATTTAAGAAATGGTGGCATTGAACCAAGATTAACTCTTTAGGTAGCCCTGGAGCCTTATAGGTCCAGTGTGTAGGAACCTCTGCCATCTAGTGTTGAGATCATATATTGCAATCAACTCTCTTGCACCACACAGTTCAAACTACGTATTACACCTACGGTAACCTTCCCGCTACTGTTCCTGAAATTTGGATTTTGAATACGTGTGGTCCTCCACGTTTTCTTTTTCAAACTTGCCAGGGCCATGAAGCAACGATACCCATTAGCAGCATTGCAGCACCTGTGAGTTTATCATGTGATAGCGAAAACGTGAAAGGCGGAGCAGTATGCCCTGTATGTCCCTTACCGACTAACATATTTCAAGATGGTGGATGAATATGGAGCGTCTACCCCAGTTCATGAAAATGTAAAATTTCAAGCCAGAAGGAATACTTGGAATTGATGTTGGCGGTAAATATTCATGAAAAAGGAGAAGTTTGTGAACGGGCAACACCAAATTTGATACAACTAAATAACAACTAAACATGTTACACACTGGACCTTTAATGGACTCTGGGGCACTACAGGACTAACTAACAGTTCCATCCACTTAGTCCAGTCTGTAAGCACCGTCACCTTCAAGTAGCCAGCATGTACAGCAGACTACACATGGCAGATTCATTATAATTCACCTACAGTCCCTTATCCAACCAGTACTCCCATAATATGTTATGAAAACTGCTTGCTCAAAAAGGGTGCCAGT
Organism: Percina caprodes; assembly: GCA_013375575.1. Classification (NCBI taxonomy): domain Eukaryota; kingdom Metazoa; phylum Chordata; class Actinopteri; order Perciformes; family Percidae; genus Percina; species Percina caprodes. Next base: position 5,072,494 of record JABXJD010000024.1, read on the forward strand.
TGATTTGCGGCAATTTGATTACACTACATTATGAAGCATGTGAGCATAATATAAACTGAACTAAAGATGTCAACCATGGTAACCATAGTGTTGCAATTGTTTGTAAATACAAAGAGCAGCAGATATATTTGTATGAAGAAAGAAATCTTGAGAAGAAGTTCAACCCCTGTGTACTTTCTCAATTTCGCATACCTAGACAATTGCTGCATGAAGTGGGTGTAGATTAGTAGATGTAACCCCTCAAAACTTGTTTAAAGCATACTGACACCTTCAGAGGCCCTGAAATACCAAACTGGCAGTTGGCCATCAAAGCTGCTGGCTATCATTAAGCGTTTGTATCTGAAAATGATCTCTTCATCTTTGGGAGTCTGGGATTACTGGTTGTACTGGGAATCTCTTAGGTGGGAATATGTGCTGTGGAAGCATCATATAAATCCTGGATTAACACGAGTTCAAAACCATCTCTCTTTTACCCGAGGACGGTAACTTTGGGTGAGACAACGGCCCCATCCCTGATGGCCAGCCAGTCCCATGCTAAATGAACTGAGGTTAATGAACAATGGAACAAACTAGCTAAGAGAGTGAAGCTAGGGCTATTAACATTAATGAAGTCCACTGATGCAGCCAGCGCACTTGATGTCAGCCTCAGGGATGGATGGGCACACACACACACACACACACACACACACACACACACACACACACACACACACACACACACACACACACACAGTGAAATTGACAGTAAAGCGTATTGATCTTCTCCAACATGATCTCATTGGAATTAAGAATAAACAGGACACCACTCTAGTCATGTCTATGCATTTTAAACCGTTAATCATTGGACACGAACAGCGGTCTCTTGGGTGAAAGTTGTGTTTGTTTGACCCATCCATCCACCCCAACCTCATGACTACATGTGCTTTGTCTAATTGATGTGATATTCATACGTGTTTTTAGGGATACAACATGTATGCTTGCCAATCTAATTTGACATGCCAACGCAAGTCTATTAGTGCATAAGTGTGTGTGTGTGTGTGTGTCTGTCACTGGCAGAAGCACAGCATCAGAGACAGAAGATTTCATCACATCTGTGACTATCAGTGCTAAGAATGAGGTGTAAACAAATACTAATCGCTTCATGCACACATGACACACAGAGTGAGAGAATCATGTGTGTTTAAATGAAGCAAAGAGACAGTGTGCTGGTGAAACAGAGAGAGAAATGTGGAGGATGGCAGGATGCTCTGGTGGACTAAGTTAGAAAATTATACTGAAGCCAGAGGGGTGGAGAAATGTCTGGAGTCTTTACATTTACAACATTCACACTTACAACTCTGAGCATATACCTTAAACACACACACACACACACACACACACACACACACACACACACACACACACACACACACACACACACACACACAATTATCAAAATGCTGTAAGCTGATTAGCTAGGAGGATGTTTCATGTGTTGTATTGTGCATCGTGTGTGTGTATAATTCAGTGCTGCTGTGCCAGATTAGCGGATTAAGAGGAAAAAGCCCTTTTTATACTGTCATCAGCGTCATTACCACTATCTTCATCATCATCTATTTCCTTTTTATCATCATCATCATTTTTGCAGCCATGATGTTGTTAGAGCAACAATAAATGACAGTTTTAGACACACACACTGGTACTGTATATTTACTCATGAGAAGCTTAGATATCTGAAGTCTTTGTCATTTGGAGGCTTTTATTTATAAATTTTTATATAATTTTCCTCATAGGATTTCTACAGAATCTTTCTCGTATCAAGTCCTGTTTTTCCAGTGTTTTCATGATTGCTGGCAAACGGCCGTCCTTCCTGCGATTAGATTTCTGTTGGCCAGCACGAAAGTTAGCTGTACTCAGGCTCTCACAGAGGATGTTTAACAGAATTTGGCATTGAGCTTCGAGACAGAATAAGAATAATTGCTTCGATTTTCTCCAAAAGTCAAGTCAAAGTTTTTACAAATTTGAGCGACACGCTATTCACACACTCTATTAATCCCCTTTACAGGGTAAAATTGGTACACACGATGCCCATTCTGATGTCCTCATGCCCATGTGCACATGCACTCACCCACAAAGAAATACAAACGTGACCAATTAATGAGTCCATCTGCTTGGCCAAACCTTCTTTTTCGGGTACAAGGTTTCATCAATTGCGTAATAAAGTAAGTATGTGTGCGTATGCAAAGCAATACATAAAACAGGAACTGAGGGATTCTGGCTTGGGGTTGTGGATGTTAAAACTCCAGCATGGTTGCACAAAAAGTAATTTCTCCATTAAGCACCACCAAGTGAACGTCTGGCATTGGGATCTTTTAAGTGCAGAACAAGAGGGCAGGAATTCTAATTAATAACTTAAGTAATGTATTTTCTCTCAATGTGTGTAAAAATACCCTGTTACAAGTCAAAGCACTGCATTCCAAATCCTGCTTGAGTAAAAGTACTGCCACCAAAATATCAAACTATCAAAAGTACTCACTATGCAAAATGGCCCCTCTCACATTGTTAAATATGAAGCCTTTAAGGTCCCGAAAGATGATTTTTTTCTCATGAAAACAAGATAATTTGTACACGCCAGTGTTTTCCCTACCATAACAAGGCTTAGGTGCGGCACCCAAGCCATTTTGGGCACTACCTAAGCCAAACTAATGTAAAATTAAGCATATGAGTATCAAAACTTAACTTACTAAATTACAGTACTTTTCTCAGCTCTGTGCTTGCAGTTGGTTCCCAGTGGATTTTTTAGTTTTGTCATTCTTTTACTATCTGCTCAAGCTTTTCCAACATTTTAAACAGATATGTTAATAACAATTAAAAAATGTTATGAAATTGCATTTTGGACTATGCATCACATGACATTTTCTTGAGGGAAGACCCTTAAACCCCCCCGCCAAATACTTTCACTTAAGTCTTCTACAAGGCAAACCATAATAATAAAACAAATAATTGTTTCTGGACGCTGGATGCTCTTCTGTGAGTTTTATTGTGGTGGGACATATATAAAGTACATCATGACCTCACATAAATCCCACCATCTGACCTTAGCAGGTCTAATCAGCCAAGCATTCTCCTGAAGACGTACATTCCTAGACAACAAAACTGCATTCTCAGTTACATTTCGAGGGTAAGTATTTGCCAGCGACCGCTGCATGTTGTGAAACAATTGCAGTTGTATTATTATACATTACATTTAAATAGCGCTTCATCATAGACACTCAAAGCACTTCAGGGGGGAGGACTACTCTAACAACACCAATGTGTAGCACCCACCAAAATGATGCACAGCAGCCTTACGACGCCAGATGTTCACCACATATCAGCATGGTAGAGAGGGAGGGGAACATTTTTTTAGTGGTGGGGAAAACCGGAGCACTCACGGGGGAGACCACACAGAAAGGCCCGGGACGACCAGGGTTTGAACCCCGTACCTTTTTGCTGTAAGCCACCATGCTTTAAACGTGGATAATGTGATTATTATCATGGTTAGGCTTAGTTGGGAATGATGGGTTGGGTTAAAATGATTATGTTTGTTAGGTATGTAAGTGAAGTACGTTATGTACGTGACCTAGGTTAAGTATGTTACGTAAACAGAAGAGAGGAAGAAACTAAATGGAATTCTATGTCAAATTATATATGAATACGCCCAATCAGCCAATACCTCTGTAACTTAGTAATGCTCTCTAAAGGTGGCCATATTTTCTTAATATGAGGTTGAAGCAAATGAGAAAAGAATAAAAAAACTAATTTTCCGATTTTAAAGTTTTCTGATAATGCAGCAATGTCGACATTTAACATTTTTGTTTTAGATGAAAAGAAGGATATCTATTTCTCAGCATGCAAAGTACTAGGGTATTAATAAAATAACAGTGTTATTATACACTGTGCTGGATATTTTGACTCCCCAGCTCGTCTGAACGTAGTTAATTGAAGTTTTAGCAGAAGCACTAATGATGGTGAGACCTTTAAATTTCAATTTTTCAGGTCAGCAACTTAAGAGGAGTTTAAGTTTTTAGAAGTTAAAGGTTTTGGATGTAATGGGATTTCTCTCTCTCACACACACACACACACACACACACACACACACACACACACACACACACACACTTACACACTATATGCCTGCTGTTTGCACTGGCAAGCTATTGTAAATGCTCATGACCGTAAAACACAAAGAAAAGCATTGAGGTCAACACATGTTTTGTGCAAACTGTGTGTGTTTTTTGTGCATAAATGTCCATCTTCAAGTGTGCATTTGTGTATGAAACGATACATAAAAGAATCTAAAGTGCCGTGGGCAAAGTGATACAGGAGAGAGTGCATTGCGTGGGGTCTGTCATTACCAAGATGAAATATGAACGTCCTGTGTGTGTGTGTGTGTGTGTGTGTGTGTGTGTGTGTGTGTGAGTGTGAGAGAGACAGCGACGGTACGAATAAGCAAGCTTCAGTGCAGAGAAGAAAGCGAGAAAGCAGAGCGTGTACCCTGTCTGTCATCAGTGAGATCATATGTGAAAAGTCAGTGTGCATCATCCTTTCCTGCAGCAGAGTCAGAGCAGACAAACACAACCCTCTGCCAACCCTATGTACTCAACAATCCTCGCTCCGCGCGATCTGCTGAGTTGGTCGTACACATGCTTTTTGTCAGAATAATCAACGTGATGCGAGCCGGGGAGCAAAGATTCAAACTGAGATCATTATTTACATAAAAAAGTACTTTGCTTCTCATGACCCCAGGGAAGAGTTGAGAGTGCAGGAAAACATTTTGGAGTGCTCAAAAAGCAACTCTTCTGACAGCTGGGCTAGAAAAGAAAGAAACATTGACATTGAAAAGAGTGATTTGTTACTGGGTCAATCTGCTTCTGCAGTTGTCTCTGATAAATAGGTCATCACTCTTTGCTTCAAGCTTTCTTTCTGAAATGAGTCATGTTTGTTGGAGAATCTTAGGCCAAACATTTGCCTCCTGTCCTCAGTTAACATACAGTAGCTGCTGATGTCATGTGTATCTCAAAACCTGTCTGACTTGAAAGATTTTTGACCTTTTGGCATTTGTAACTGTTAAAGTCACACTGAAATGGAAGTTAGAGCATTTTCACTATAGTAACATATTTCCAGATGTAATCTGTGTGCCTAGTTAAATTACCAAAAGGAATTTAAATAAAGTCCCTCAGAGTGGACGGGGCTTAATTCCAAACACACACACACACACACACACACACACACACACACACACACACACACACACACACACACACACACACACACACACACACACACACACACACACTCTTAATTTACAGTCCGTCCTCTTATTCCAGGGTTAGGGTGTTTTGCCAGGGTTTGGGTGTATTGCTTAACATTCATGCCAATGTAAAGGACCCATCGTAGTATGTGGGCAGTGACGGTTACATTGAAATGGACATATTTTGTACGTAAAAGGAGCATAAATCCCAAAGGGATGTATTGAATAAAGCAATGGTTATTATTTTTGCTTATGAATTCTTAGTAAAAGGAATATTTTGTTGTTTCTGTTGACCAAAGGTTACACAGTCTGGCTTTACAGTGAATGCCACAGTGAGAATGTCAGCAGGCCTTTTAACACTTGCCTCCAAATCAGTTCAAATGTGTTCAATTACTGTGTGTGTAACAAGCATTACTTTTTCCAAAGGCCTCTGTCTGCCATCTTGTCTACTATGGAAAAACCAATACTGTTCATCTGTTTTTGCCCAGGCAATCTATGTAGTGTTCCACTTTGTCCTGTAGCTCAATTAGGGAACATTTTGCATTACATTTTGTATTTGAATACTATATCTTAAACAAATAAAACACAGAGATTACTGCAACTCTTGTCACAGAGGGAGGTGATTCATGATGTGCATCACTGATGTGTGGACCTTCAAATGTCAACCTGTGAGCTTTTTTTAAACCGTGTTATGACCAAAAATACATGACAAAAACGTGTATACGGCTTTTCAGATGACGTGTTGTAGACACCGTCTTCAGGTAAAGATGTGAATTTGATCTTAACCTTCCCAGACGAGATTCAAGGAGGATGTGTAATGTGCATAAAAATGGAACTCATTAGTATCAATAGGTGTCATCTTCAGCACTGATTTTTCTGCCCAATCCCCTGCCTTTTGCTATACTTTCACTTCATATTACGTGGTAGACTCACTCATGTCCCACGCCTACATTTACTTATTCAGATTTTTCATTCAATCACATTTTCTGCTGATTTTCTTTACAAGTGCTTGGAGAACATGCACCAGAAGCTGCTGGATGATCGTGTCAATCCCAAAACAGATTGGTGGTTCTCAGCAGTGGGAGATTTAAAATTTCCCAGTACACTGTCGACAACTAAATAAGATGTAAACCTTTCGAGGGCAGAAACACGTGGTAGCGCCGAGAAAATGAGAGAAAAGGGGGATGAAGAAAACATGGTAGGATGTGTAGTGACTGGAAAGCCAACATGTAGTGATTATTTGGAAATAAGAGACTGAGAGAAAATCAGAGAAAGCAGAGGAGAGTGTTGGGCAATAACAAAATAAACGTTTTGTCAAATGGCTAGTGAATGTTAAAAATGTACCAGCTACTGGTACTGGGCTGGTGAATAACAAGGACTAGTTTGTAAACTGGCTTGCTACTGCATACAAGTTGGCTATGCCTACATTCAGGATTCAATGTGACTAAGCTAACGTTATCTGTGTATGGCCAGTAAATACTTTCAAAATGTGGGTTGCCTGCTTGTTAAACCACTATGTTTGTATTTCTGTGCACGTTAAATACAGAACATGTGAAGTATTTAAAAAGTAAAGTAATGCAACACATTCTCACTTCCAACTGGACTCCTTGTTGTCACTTTTAAACGCTCTGGTTATCCCTTTGGTGCCATTTTTTAACGCGCTTGGTCAGAACCTATTGGCTCAATCATTCAACGCGTTGTATAAAAGTGGATGTATATTAAAACCTGGATACAGCGTTTGACACGACTCCTGTTCATTCCTATGAGAGTTGCTCAGTGGCGCATAAAGCCAAAACATTCAACTTCTGCGTATACAATTACCTGGGTGATCGGCACTGCTTTCGCTTTATAGGGCCCATAGAGCAGGTGCACTAGTGACCTTCACTGGCCGAGCCTGGCATACTTCCTAGGGGCCTGGGTGCATCCCATAAAGACGTTAAAGGGTGCATTGTGCATCAGTATCTGATGCTGAGGGCCACTAACCAAGCGTCAGTATGTTGGGAGGGACAATGGGTTGAGTATGAGTACGTAACTATATACTAACTAACTACTTTGTCATTGAGTAATAGGTGTAAGTAAAATAATGATAATAAAGTAGTATGCAGGCTAATGAGCACTTTTTCAAGTAACGTGCCCAACTTCCCACAGTACCTAAATTGCACCATAGCAGATTTACAGACATAATTTACAGTACTAATTTTCTTCAGACAGACACTGTACATGCCCTGTGTGCACTTTCTTCTGACCAGCAGCAGTAGTAGTCAGTCTTGGCGCCACGACACGAGATTCTATATATTTCTTTTCCAACCCAGCGGAACAAGCAGCTAATTTCAAGACTTCAACACAGCAGAGATCATGTTAGCTACTGAGATCAACTGATCTGAGTCCGTTAATTTATGGTTTGATAACTGCAAGGCCATACAGTTCTGTAGTTTCTGAGGGTTACAGACCAGCCACTCAGGTTACGCTGTAAACTGAATTGCTTTAATGAACTACCTTTTTCTATTTACTCCATCACAGCTTGAAAGATTTTTTTTGTACATACTTCTTCTTACTGTACTGCAGGCTCTCTGTTTTCCTCTTTTTTGTTTGTTCCAGCTCGTGAATCTGCTGCCCTTTTCAAGTGACTATGATCAATGAAACACTCTGGATCAAAGCACCCACCACATGCAGTATGTCATATCATGTCATACGCAGTGTGTGAAATTCTACATAGCAAGAGCTGGACTCGGCAGGGGGCCTCTCATATTAATCACTCTTCCCCTCTCCCTCCTCTGACACACACAAACCCATGCGCACTCACATGTTCACATGCAGGCCTGCCAAAACGCATACTAATCCATACACACGCACAGTCAGTTGCTCTATTTCACAAACCAAATTGAACAAACAGTGCAAAACATGATGACACTTTTACTTTTAACCCTAAAGAGTGACATGTACCTTGTCAAGATCTGCTTTATATGCAGGCTGCTGTATCTGCATAGACATAGAATACATAGAATGTATAGAAAATGACACATGCTGCATGTAGGGTGCAGCCTGCTTATATTAACATACTAATTAAACCTTACAGCTTACAGGATTTTGATAATTGTGTGTGTGTTTCTGTGTCTGTCTGTAGTGCGCCAGTGTTGCAGATATCTCTTGTCCTATCCCCTCAGCCCTACCTACATTTAAAATGCTCTGCATTGTTTTGTGTTGAATCTATCTAAAATCATGGGTGTTGATGGTTAACATTTTGATGTAAAATAGATGCCAATACAACAGCCAGCAGCACCGAAAAACTGTGTTGATAAAACCAAACTAACCCAAAATGAAAGGGGAAACTAATTAACCAAAACTTAATTGGTGTAAGATTTTGAGTTAGCTGCACAAAAGATGATTGACAACTTCCTGTTTCTGGAGGCTCTGGGTGTTTCCCAGATTTCCATCTCATCGCAGAGGGTCAGAAAGTGTAATAAAACTTAATAACAAAGGTTGTTCTCCATAGCAACAGTTAAAAACCCTGGCTTGTCACTTTTTGTGTCTTCCTCTCCCTATTAGGGGGGGTCACGTGATTGTGAAAAGCTTTTGGCTTGTATGAGGTTTCACCAACATCTTCCTACAGCATTCAGGCTATTATAAATAGACAACTTAAAACAATTGGCTCTGGCGGCAGAATTTAATCTATAAGGTCTGGTACATTTTGAAAGTCTAGAAGAGCCACACAATTAAATCATTTATTCCCCATTCAATTAGCGGTGTGGTAAACCGGAAGTAGCCGGCTTGCCAGTTAAGGTCTTGTGCCCTGCTCTATGGGCCGCATTCATTGCAGAAGCAGTACCGATCACCCAGGTCATTTTTGACTCCGTGAACGCTTTATGTGCCACTAAGCAACTCTCATAGGAATGAATGAGGCTCTGCTTCAAACGCTGTATCCAGTTCCCTTAATGCATTCATGGTACCAAGACTACATTTAATACTTATTGCTAAAGATAATTTGACTATTCTAATAATAAATTAAAGAAATAATATCTTAATACTGTATGTATGCAAGTATTTAAATAAGGAATGGTTGTTTGAACAATATGTTTTAGTCCTGTGATAGATTATCCCAGCTCACATCAGGCTGGACCTGATACGCTGCAGTAGATGAGCAGGTTTGAATGCATTTTCAACTCTTCTGTCATGAAAAATGAATGGAGTGAAATTAATCATGTGATATGTATGATACTGTCCATAATGCAAATAGAAAAAAGATCAACATCAATCAATCATTTTGCCTTCTTTTTTTGTTATTTGGCATGGGAATATGATTCTCACTGACACGCATAATGCCAATGTACTGTTCTCACTTACGCCTGGACATGTAGGTTTTCTACTGCAGATGGTAGCACTGGTAGTTTATTGTATGTTAACCTGAATGTACCTGTGTGTATGTGCATGCACGATCTCACTCAGTACTCACCACTCCTGCTGCGCAGCATCCTGGCTGAAACGCCGTTAGCTCTCCCTCCGCTGGGCGAATTGGCCGCAACGTTTTCCACCGAGCTCACCTCACCTCCCTTCAGCACGTCTGTCAGTGTCCTGGAGACCAACACACACATACACACTCACTGTTGAATCAAGGTTACACTTTAGAATGAAATAAAAACGAGCCCTGATTACTTTATCTGACCTTGAGCACATAAATCAGGAAAACAGTGGCCACATTAAACATTATTCATATCATCCTTCAACTTGAAAAATAATAAAAAGGGATGCGATTATTTGTTCACATTCGAGTAGTTGCACAGCTTCATTCTAAAACGGCACCCGTCTGTCAGGGAATGACATAACAAACATCATCTGTGGATCAGATGTGTATAGTTGGTCCCTTGAGAGGACTTTCCTGAACAGCTGGAACCACCTTGTCCTTCCCCAAAACACACACACACACACACACACACACACACACACACACACACACACACACACACACACACACACACACACAGAGCACAAAGAGCTGGTGGTGTGTGGTGGGGTTTGGAGTAATAGAGGTTGACAGAGATTCATGCAGTCAAATCAATACCCAGAGAATTTCTAAAGCCATATTAATATTTTTGTTTTGCCATTAGCTGTACAATAATGGGCAGTTCATATATTTACATCAAGGGATTGACTGCTTTTTTTGATTTTTGATTTTCTTTTTTCATTTCATGTTTATTTGAATATGATGCTTAGATATAGAGATTTCTGCAACAAATCTTTGATGTATAGCATCACAGCATTTATAGCTATTGCTAATTTCCAATGCCCGTCCCTAGATGTGCTTTTAAACAGTCTTAAAAACAAACATTAAACATTGCCACAATTAAAATAAATAAAGCACATAAACATACAAGACACCTACATCTGTGCCCAATTTGAGTATTTTGTCTTTTATTTTGTATTTTGCTGGACATGAATAAAATAAGTAAATAATTTGTAGCATGATACTTTACCCACTTGTATTTGTGTATTTTAAAATACTTAAAATACATTCATTTATATGTTATTTTATGTTCAAATACCTTAGTACTACAGTTCACAGTCTTTGGCATGTCCTGTTGGGTCCAGTAATATGCTCATTGTGAATTATCATAATTTATTTGTGTTCCCCTGGACTGCAGTGTAAGGGAGTACACAAAGGAGAATACTTTTTTTTTAAGTGCTGTCAAATGATTAAAATATTTAATTGCGATTAATCTATTCTAAATGTCCCTTGATTTCTTTTTGTCCCATTATTTTTTCTCATTTTAATGCTCTTATCAACATGGAAAAGTAGATCAGCTTGCTTTGTGCAAATGTTTTTTTATTAAAAACAACATTGGCATATAGCCTCCTGTAGTGTTAATTTTATACGTGACATCCTCTCTTGGAGCAGTCGGAGTTCACACTCGGAGCAAATAATCTCTCACACAATGTAACACTGTCCATCAATAAAAGGGTGAAAAAAATCTCGCTCTTGCCATCCACTCAAAACGTAACGTCACTACTCTTTGGCCGGCTCGCAAGCCCAAACGGCGTGTGTGTTTCCGTGTGGTGTTGTAGTTTTTCTAACGTTACTAGCTGTTGCAACAGCATGTGAAAAAAACTACTATTTTGATACATTTGATGAGAAAGCATTGTTATTTGTAAAAAGATACTTTTTTGATGTATTTGTGCCCATCCATGGCCATAATGATACATTTGACTGTATTAGGTTTTACCACTTCAGGTGTTGTGGTGATGAGACAACGGAACCCATGCCACTGCCTTTATTTTGAAGCTATTTCTATCATGTGACCTTACATTTAGGAAGATTATTCTTTTCCTACTGCATTTCATAGTCCACATCCCAAATTTAATTCTGTCCGTTTGTGCTTGCTAAGACGCGTTTTCATGAAAGGGGCTCATCTCAAGCTGTGTGTTGTGTTTTCTGTGTCCTCTACGATAAATTCCAGTCAGCTGTTTTTGACTAGCGGCCTTTTAGCTGAGTGACATACGGGCGACATACGGGCAAAGATGTTTGGACTCGGGGCTTGTTGTATTTGGATGCAAAGGAGTGACAGCATCAACACACGCACCCACGCACGCACGCACGCACGCGCACACACACACACACACACACACACACACACACACACACACACACACACACACACACACACAGGCTTACTCATCACTGAATAAACACATTTCCTCTCCCTGTGCATTTCCTGAATTGGTATTCACTCCCTTGATCAATAATTCAAACACTGGTGCCTGTGTTTCGCTAACGAAGCTCTTGTGTTTAGCCCCTTCCACCACACACACAAACAAACACAGATATGTAAAGGTACACAAAACACACACGACTTAGAGTACGACCAAACTGACAAGCTCGTTCACACTCAAACTGCCAAAGAGATAAGTGAGTCGCTTTGGCCACTTCACTGATCATCTACAAAGTGTTTGTGTGTGTGAGGATCTCAGGGAGTAGCGGTGTCACAGAAAGTGTCTCCTGGAGGGACTTGGGTAATGGCATTAAGCTTTTTCACTGTCAGATATCATAGTCATGCTTATTTTATCAGCCAGAAGTATTTCATGTAGACAAATGGTACATGTGTGTAGAGTTTGTGGACATTTGTATTGACTCTTAAGACAGTGGTAAAAGGAGTAATCTACCTTGAAAAATAGTATTTCTGATATGAAGATAGCTAGATAACAGTGAATTTCTGGGTGCATTTTTGGGTTGTAGGAAATCGTAGATGAGACATGTCAAAGATAAATAACACCTAGAAATAAGACTAAAAAAAGTTACACTCTATTTGTGGAACTTTTTTTGTAACATAATATTATATTCATTCATTCAAATTAATTCAGCTCTTAATCATCTTATTGTGAATCCTTTTATATAGGCCTACACTGGGTGTGAGTTAGATTATGATGTGAATTTGTCCCCTTCTGAACATTTCACTGCACAACAAAAACACTTAAAGTGTTCATATTATGCTCATTTTAAGGTTAATGATTATATTTTGAGGTTGTACCAGAATAGGTTTATGTGGTTTAATTATCAGAAAACACAATTTATTTGTTGTACTGCACATTGCTGCAGCTCCTCTTTTCACCCTGTGTGTTGGGCTCTATGTTTTAGCTACAGAGTGAGACATCTCGCTTCTGTACCATCTTTATTGGGAGTCGCACATGCGCCAGTGTCATGAGAGTGCTGTAACTACACTCGTGCCTGTTGGTCACAACACTAGCGCTAATGAGCAAAGGCTACGGACTTTGCTATTTCTATGGACTAGAAGAAGAAGAAGAAAAAGGGAAACAACAGCAGAACTGGCGTCAATGCTTCGATTTGATTTGATGACAATACTTCATGTGATCAAGCCTTTCATTCACCAAAAAGAACTCATCTTAACCCAGTAAGTTTACAAGAGAGACTTGCAGTCACTCTGAGAGTCCTGGCAGTCACTCTGAGAGTCTTGGCAGTCACTCTGAGAGTCCTGGTAGTCACTCTGAGAGTCCTGGTAGTCACTCTGAGAGTCTTGGCAGTTACTCTGAGAGTCCTGGTAGTCACTCTGAGAGTCCTGGCAGTCACTCTGAGAGTCCTGGTAGTCACTCTGAGAGTCTTGTTAGTCACTCTGAGAGTCCTGGCAGTCACTCTGAGAGTCCTGGTAGTCACTCTGAGAGTCTTGTTAGTCACTCTGAGAGTCCTGGTGGTCACTCTGAGAGTCTTGGCAGTCACTCTGAGAGTCTTGGCAGTCACTCTGAGAGTCCTGGTAGTCACTCTGAGAGTCCTGGCAGTCACTCTGAGAGTCTTGGCAGTCACTCTGAGAGTCTTGGCAGTCACTCTGAGAGTCCTGGTAGTCACTCTGAGAGTCCTGGTAATCACTCTGATAGTTCTGGTAGTCACTCTGAGAGTCTTGTTAGTCACTCTGAGAGTCCTGGTAGTCACTCTGAGATTCTTGGCAGTCACTCTGAGAGTCCTGGTAGTCACTCTGAGAGTCTTGGCAGTCACTCTGAGAGTCCTGGTAGTCACTCTGAGAGTCCTGGCATCCAGTTACCCTCATTTTGACGTCACATTGGCACGTGCAAGCTCGGATGCGTCAACTATAAATCGGCCTTAAGTATTGCCAGCTTGTCAGTTGCAGAGTATGAAGGCGTGCCATGCTAGCAGCTAGACGAGCATTATAACATGTACAAAGTGATGCACGTTCGTCATGGAAGTAAAGGCTGGACTACAATAGAGCTGTTTGGAGCCGTTTGAGAACAGTGTTTCCTTTGGGGTGGACTTTGGGCTTTTACACGTTGTAAACTTATAATGTGCACAAAAAAGATATATAACACAATAAAGGAAAGGGAAAAAGCTAAAAAGCATAATATGAGCACTTTATAACAATCTCTATTCGTCTTCTGCAAATCTGTAAATCACTTTCTCTCTTTGTCTTCTTCAGTTTCCGATTCTTTTTCCTTTTAGTCTTCTTATTATTTCACTCTCTCTGCCCCCTTTTCCCTAAACCCAGCCCTAATTCTGTCTCTTTCTCCTCTCTCCCCCCTCCTAAACCATATCATTTGTCTTCCTCTCCTCCAGTCTCTCTCTCTGCTTCTCATCCCCTCTCTGACTCATTGCCGCGCAGAGCCTCGGGCCTCCACGCACTCCTCTCTTGGCTCGCCTCTCAAACAACTTGCTGATTTGGACTTTTAATCTGCAACAAAAACTGCACCTGTCTCCGGGCTATGTAGTGTTTATGGAGCGTTGGCTGAGCTTCATGAGAGTTTCTGCGGCTGCCTTTGAAAGAGTAAAGATGGCCGTGCAGCTGGTTCAAAGATTAGGACTCAGAGGGTGGGATGGATTGATAGAAATAGCTTGTGGTAAACGATGAAGTCTAAATTGATGATATTATGAATGAACAGGTGCATGTTTGCTAATTAATGGCAGCCTGGCTTAGTTTACATATACTGTACTGTCAATACCTTCATGGTGTCAATACATCCACATAGATCCATGTATCTTCAAGTTGTTGTTAGTTTCACCAAAATTGATAAGGTTGTTTGCATGTTTCTCCAACTTCCACGAAGAAGTCACTTATAATTCATCAGTAACCCTGTCCCCCCAAAAATGTAGTTCCCATACAACAAAGTTTCTGAGGGAAGCTTATTTCCCAGGAACCGGCTAATGTTGTGAAACGGTCACTGGCTAACATTGTGACTTGAAACAAAACCACTTGGTTAGGTTTAGAAAAAGATCATAGTTTTGGTTAAAATAAGTATGTCTGAGACATTATTTAGGTTGCATACGTAAGTTAAAGGTCCAGTGTGTAACGTGTGTAATGAGTTGTTTTATTTATTTTATTTATCATCAAAATCGGTGTTGCCAGTTCACAAACTTGTCCTTTTTCATAAATATTTACCACCACCATCAATTCAAAGTATTCCTTCTGACTTGAAATTTAACATTTGCATTCACATGAACTATAGACTCATATTCATGCGCATCTTGAAATACGTTAGCTGGTAAGGGACATACAGGACATACTGCTCCATCTTTCGCGTTTTTGCTGTCACATGATAAACTCGTAGGTGCTGCTAATGGGTATTGTCGCGTCCCAGTCCCGGCACGTTTGAAGAAGGAAACGTGGAGGACCACACGTATACAAAATCAAAATTTCAGGAGCAGGAGGCTTCTTCGCCCAGGAAAAAATATTGAAAAGAGCAACAGGCTGGCTTTTTGAAGCGTGAAGGCTATCGTAGCTGTAATACGTAGTTTGAACTGTGTGTTGCGAGTGAGGTCATTGCAATATATAATCTCAACGCTAGATGGAAGAAATTCCTACACCCTGGACCTTATGAAGTATGCTACGTACGTGATGTAGACTAAGTATGTTACGTAGATAAGTCAACATTGACTTTTAGTTTCACACAGCTGTCTCCTGGGTGTTCTGTGTTTGTTTGATGCACCCATCCAATTTGACCTCCTCTCTACCCAGACTTGATTATAAATGTAGAAATGTAAACCATCTCAAAATGTATCTCCCTTGAAACGTCATGGAGAATACAGTTTTGTTGTATGGGAACGTAATTTTTAGGAGACATCGGAAAAATGTATTCGTTACTAATGTCACATCCTTCAAACATGACAAAATTCTTTCAATTTCTGTAATCAGTCTTCCAGGAAGTTGTGAGCTTGCAGTTGGAACATAGACCACAAATTCAACCAGGTCTCACATCATTCACCAGTTTGCAAATATAGTCACTATTCCTTCCATAAAATGATCCAGTCTACGCTGAGTCCATCCCAAGTGTGATCACAGCTCAACATACCAGACTGTCCTCTTCTGAAAAACACCCACATAAGTCGTTTGTTTTAGCAGCAATTAAGACCCTAGTTTTAAACAGTCTATGATTACGACTCATATTTATGTTTATTTCAGAACCTTAGGAAATGGACAACACGACACGAGACACGCACGCACGCCTTTATTCTTGTGTTTTATCTGTTTTTGTTTTTAACTGTTTCTTCTGTGTTTTATCGGTTTTATTTTCTTTTAACTGTTTTGAATTTAACTTTGAATTGCCCTGTTGCTGAAATGTGCTCTACAAATAAAGCTGCCTTGCCTTGCCTTGCCTTAACTCAATAATAAAGCCGTAAAGTAGGTTATCTTTCAACTCAGGACAGCGTCACTTCTCACAATACAGATAGGCTTGGATGGCCGAAAGCCTAGAAATCTTCAGCTGAGGGCTATAAACACATCTCTTCTAACTGCACCTCGGATGATGATAGAAAAAAAAATAAAACTAAAAAAATATCTTGAAGCTGCACTTTCATATGGCTCTTTGTGGTTTTCCTTATTTAAAGCTAATGTACTTGCACTTACTACTTGTTGTCTGGAGTTTGTTACCTTCAGGGTTGGAAGCACTTAATCGGAAGTCGCTTTGGATAAAAGCGTCAGCTAAATGAAATGTAATGATTGGAAATGAAAAATTTAACTGACACGTAACCCCGATCAGCTTCGTCAGAAATTAAGAATCAGTGGAGCAGGGGACTGACAGCAACATAACCAATCACGCTACGACAGACGCTCCACTTAGCACCAACTGCAATATTTAATTTGAAATGAATTCAGCCTACTGGCAGTCTGGCAGATGTGGGTGCTGAGTATTTTCTGTGGGTGCTCAAGGCCCGGAGCACCCACGGTATCTGCGCCTATGGTGGCCGTAATAGTTATGATGGGAAAAGAAGTTAATCCCGCACTAGGCAGGTTGGAGGTGGTACCAACACAAGACTTATGTGTCCTGTTTGAAAATAAAAGCAAACGTAAATTTCTTTTTACTTTATGGAAAAAATTGAACAAACAGAAATAACCTTAAGTTAAGTAACATCTAAGATAAGATATTTTTCTACACATAAAGTACTTTTTGTGCTTAAACCCAACCAACCTGTGACAGTTTAACAATGTTAATGACATGTATAAAAAACCAACCCTGTTGTTCTCTTGTTTGAGTGTAGGGACTTTCCTATAGGTCATATTAGAGGGTAGAAATGAACAACCTGACCATCTTACAGTACATGACTGTAAACCAGGGGACTTTGTTGCCCTGAATTCAGATTCTCAGGCAGAGCTCAGTCTAAGACTTTAAGCTTCTTTAAAAAATTCTTATCTCAGCTAATGTGCATACAAATTTTATATTTAGGTTGCAATTATTAGAAAAGCATTTATTAAATTAATCTATTTATTTAGAAACTGATTCCTGTTTTTCTGTGGCGGACAAATCTCTGCTCTTATAAACTTTATCAACTATATGATAGTATATATTCCATAAGTAACCTTCAGGTTACTTCTTCCAGGACTCTTTATTACTCTGTAACATGTTAAGTCACAGCGATGTGCCTGAGATATGTGGCCTAATCATTAACTCGTCCCATCACATTACAGCCACATTGAGATGAGACTTAGCTAATGTCCTGTAACAATCAATCCACTCAATTAAAATCACTCAGATCAGAACACACTAAGGGATTAGGTACAACTAATATTACAGTAACTCTCCAAACCCTCTCTGCAGAGTGACTCCATCAATTGATCTAATAGTCAAATGTCCTGAATACATACATTTCCTGTACATCCTCATGTCCTATTCACGCATTACTGCACACAGACATTATTGATCCTGTAACTGCACAAATGGATGCCATTTTATATTTAGCTTACAAAAATAGCCGTTACATGAAGAAGAAGAAGAAGCTTGTGAAGCTTCAATATTAACACACTCTGACAGATTTAAGCCACTATTTTTAGTGATGGATACTATCGGTCACACACATTTAAACACACACACTGGACTCTTTTCTCCAGTTAGACACCATCCTTCATGTGATTGAACTTTCAGAACAAAACTTTGAGATAATCCACTGAAAAAGTCAAATGACTGTGGCGGATAGCTTCGTGTCATAATCTCTGTATTCCCGCTCTTGTTGTCACTGCACTCTTGTCACTCATCACTCCGTCTTTTCAACAAGGGTACAGTTAAAGCCAGTTTCGCTGTCAGTGACGATTACTGATAAAGAGTGAGAAGATGACAACTTGCATCTTAAGCACAGAAAAGATTGTGACATGGATACACGCACGCACACATGCACACCATAATGCCTTCATATTTTTTTATGCTATACCATGTTGTCTCTGAAATGCCATCTATATTTCTTTATCATTTGTATTTAAGGTGAGACCATTTTTCTCAAAAATCATGTTGGTGAATAGAGGAAGTTTGACAATTAGGTTGACAACACTTGTATAATTTATTTGTGCACGAAATAAATGACGTCAAACATGCCTTTAATGGGCTCATTAAACTGCCCCAAAAACATGGAGGCAATGAGGCATTTACACCTACATCTCCATCTGACGGCTCTTTTCTTAGACACGTGGAGAGCTGTGATGATAATATGCATAACAAACAGGATTAATGGTGACAAATTTGGTGATTTTTCAGTTTCCAAGTATATAAATAGCACGTGGGCTATTGTTCAGCTGTTAGATGCAGGCAGAATCTGAGTGGTGGTTTTATGCTAAAACAGCTAAGGTGTACAACTCATAGGCTACTGTAACTTGAATCGCTCTTTTATAGTTCAGCTGTTACTGTGCAGCTAGCATCTGTGTGGCTTTTTTTTTTTTAATGCTAACAAGCAAACTTGTATAGTTTCCCCTCTAGCGCACCTTGCTACCAAACTTACGTCTTACGCCCACCGCAACCTTGGAAATAACAAGAAAATTGTGGCTGGGTGATTTTTCAGTTCTCAAGTACCCTAGTTTCATTTAGGTATTATTCAGCTGTTTGATGCAAGTACCATCTGAGTGGTTTTGTTTTCATGCCTTTAAGCTCACTTTCCCTTTGAGCTCAGAGTTCGACATGTGGTTTTTCTTTTTTTCCGGCTAGCTTGGAAATGTAAGGAACGTGGCTGCTGGGTGTTTTTTCCGTTCTCAAGTACCCTATATAGTTTCATTTAGGTAGCCCATTATTCAGCTGTTAGATTCAGGTACCATCTGAATTGCTCTGTTTTCATGCTAACAAGCTACCGTGTAGCCTTTGCCTCCAGCACATAGGATGTGATTTTTATTCAGTCACCTTGAAAATGGAAGAAATTCAGTTTTGTGCTGAATTAAAAGTTTTCAAGTAGCTTACATAGTTATGTGGTTGTTGTTGTTTTTTTGCTGGTTTTCATGCCTATTTGGAGATGTAGACAGATGGCCCATTAGAGGTTTGGGAGGAGGATGAAACTACAGGGATGGAGCTACAGGGGCCAACTCACTGTGTGTCTGCTGGTCCTATAAACTTTACTTTTGACTGATATGGGTTTGACTCTGACAGACAAAATGTTCATCTTGGAATCAGCTTTTTTCTACAGCCTTCAAAATGGAAATGCCACCTTCAAGGTATGAAGCTGCAATCTTTCAACTTTTCAGTTGTCAAGCATTTTTGCTTCATCCTGATAGACAGACCAACCACAAAGACAAACAGAAACAGCACATAGCCAAACCCTTGAGTCAGTGGGCGCTGACCCATATTTAAGTGTGTGTGGCTCCTGCAAAGCCCGGCAGAACTGAAGAGGAGCAAATAAAGAGGAGAGAGGAAGGTAAAGCAGCTGTAGGGAGAGAGATGTCACATCTGTTACAACCAGGAAGCTGTCAACTTATTATGGCCTTTCACTTTGGGAGGAATTGTGGCAAGTGGTGACGCAGGCGCACAAACGAGTGCACGCTTTAACACATTTACTCGCAAGCGTACATGCATGCAGACATGCTCATGCACACAGGGGTGACAGGTGAGAGGTGATGGAGAGTGACAGCTCATCCCTGGAGGTATAATCAGAAAGAAGGAGAGATTGAGGGGAGCTGGGAAAGTGGAGCAAAGAACGAGGAAACTTTGAGTTGCTGAAAAGTTGCTGAAAACTTTTGTCTATTTTCCCTTTGTGTTTTCGAACATGGCAGGTATTTAGAGCTCACATTGGTGTGATTTGCTTCCTGCATGGAGTTTCCTGCCTTCTAAAAGTCACAGTGAAACTAACGACAACAGAGAGGTGGAGCTTATCAAAGTAGGATAGTACAATGCAGTAGATGTTTGTATCCTCAAATTTGTTAATGCTGGTGTGTGTGTGTGTGTGTGTGTGTGTGTGTGTGTGTGTGTGTGTGTGTGTGTGTGTGTGTCTGTGTGTGTGTGTGTGTGTGTTTAAAAATGCTTACATACTGTACTTCAGTGTACAGTGTGTAAATCATGTAGGATTACACAAGGAGCAGAAATACTTATAATTACTGTTCATAATGTTCATATCGTTCATACTGTTCATATTGTAATATAATAACATAATACTATTTATCCCAGTACATCCCTTTGCACTATGCTCCACATTTGAATAAGTTTTATTGAACTCTTCATTGTACTCATGCCTCTATATTGTTTCTGTTTAGAGTATGTATATATATATATATATATATATATATATATATATATATATATATATATAAGTATATATTAGTGTGTATATATTGTTTGGTTGTTTTGTATGTGTAAGCACATTGTGAGCAACTATGCTCCAAAGAAAAATTCCTCATACGTGTCTTCAGACCTGGCAAATAAAGCTGATTCGGATTCTGATTCTGATTCTGATAAACTAAGTTTTAGGAAAAAAATGCCTTTGGAAGTTTATAAAATACGTAGGCAAAGATACATAGAACAGTTGGTTTTACCTCTTATTTTACAAGTTTTATTTTGAACCTTGAAGACTCACAAACTCAAACTCAATTTCTGCTTGCGGTCACTAGAATGGGATAACATTGCAATTTCCCAAAAATCTGGTTTTCTATTGATTTGATATCTGTTATGGAACTTGTAATAATAATGATCTTTAGTAGTGAGCTAGACCTGTTAAGTGCACATTGTCACACCTCTTCTATTGAAAACCTTTCTGACCACTTTAAATGACTTAGAGAAACTCATGCAATATCAAAAGTTAATGACACCTCACTTTGATAACAATGCCGTGGCATCTATCTTATTCTGAGAGATTATTCATTTTGGGATCACTTTTTTAAGAAGTCATACTTTTTAAAGTGTTTCTATGTTAAATCCTTAGATGTTAAATATGTTGGCAGGATGAGGGTTGGGAGGTTGTGAAAAATCCCTAACATAACTTTTGTTTTTGTCTAGCTCTTTATTTTATCGATCGTGCAGGAATTGTTCAGACCCCCCTGACAAAATCCATTTATCAAGAAGTTAGAACATGAATCCCTGTTATTGCAGCCTCCTGCAGATTGTGCTAATGGAGCCAACTTCTATACCTGTATATCTGACTTTTAATTCATTCTTTCATAATTCATTCAACGGAGAAACTCATTACCCTTTATAAATGACCTAAAAAATTGCTTTCTAACAAGTCATCCAGTCTGCCATTATGAATAGAAGTCATTATTAAGGATCATGACTTTCTCACTTTCTAATAAGCCATCAAGAGAGATTAAAGAGCAGTCAAAAACCTTTTTCAAACCTAAAGCTGCACCAACTAATGCATATTGCTAATTTATAAGCCATTTATTAACCATTAATAAAGCAGTTAAAACTTTGAAAACCCTTTTATAAAGCATGAAAAAAGTGAAACCAACATATGAATACACAGCCTGAAGGTGTAGCAATTGTTTCTATATGATGTGTCGTGTAAGTGATGTTATGTGCGGTACAAAAAATGATTTCACTGCTCATTAAATGTGCATCAATTTCCCCCAAACTGTTGCAAATCATCCCATCAAAAGGCCAACCCAAAAATAGTCACCATTACACCATATCCTGTTGTCACTATAATGTGTGTGTCAAAGAGAAAACGAGAGGATGAAATGGAAAAGTGATCCCATTTGTTGCGTGCAGTTGTGGACCAGATGTTTGCTGACAATGTATTGAGTATTGCTTATCTGTCTGCCTCAAATCAGGACAGAGCAGTCATACCCTTTCAGCGACACTGTGCCTCATTACATAACATGATAGCTAAGAAGCCCATCACAGTGCACACACACACACACACACACACACACACACACACTGGAGATAAACTACATTCAAATGCAGGCAAAAGTATAGATGCGTATATGGTGTGTAGATGTGTATGCATATGGTGTAAATGCCGGATAAAAAACATCGATTTCAGTATAAGATCATTTTTGGACAGTTTGAACCGATTTTAGATTATATTTGCCTGTATTTGTCTTATATTATATTAGAGAATCAAGTTTTTTTTCACACAAATGGCCAGGCACATAAAATGAACACATGCACTAGCATTGATGCACTCGCTCACGCGCACATTATCCCCCTTCCCCCACACACACACACACACACACACACACACACACACACAGTTCGAGCCATGTTACCTCTGCTGCAACCATGTTGGTCCTCGACCTCTCACACTTGTGTTAGGTGGTCATTGTATTGCAGTGCATCTCTCTAGGCTATGCTGACCTCTCACTGTGGTGATCTCATGCAACCTTTATGCCACTACTATCTTTCTTTTGTTAACTATAAATCACTGCATGTGCTTGTGTGTATGTGTGTGTGTGTGTGTGTGTGTGTGTGTGTGTGTGTGTGTGTGTGTGTGTGTGTGTAAATCATGAAGGTCATCGGTGTTTGTTCTCTCTGGGTGTAAAGCCAGCCCCTCTCCAGTCGAGGCCTTTCATTAGACATGACACGTATGACCTAAGGCGGCGCTCTTCATTCCCTTTGTTGGCCGAGGATAAGGGCAGCATGCATCCACACTCAACCTGATTTGATTGGGTTCATGTATTAGAAGGTGTGTGTTTGTGTGTGTGTGTGTGTGTGTGTGTGTGTGTGTATTTGTATGGGAAGAGGCTAATCTGAGAGAAGGATTTTAACTTTCAAAGCTGATTCAGGAAAAGTGGTGGGATTTCAGTGTGTTAATTATCGTCTGCTCGCAGGATGTTAAGACGAAGAGAAAGACTGGAGGAAGAAAAGGAAGATAATTTTTTTTTAAAAGAGCAGGTGCATGGGAGAGTGTAGAAGTTGCCTTTGGTGTTTCCAAGTCTAAAGTGGCTGGGTGTATGTATATATTTCACCTCATGAAGTGTGTAAAGTACATGGGGTCTTAGCTGCACGTACACTTTTGGACCAGGGATTTATGTCAGCAGCTAATAACTAAATGAGCATGCAGGCAGAGCAGTCCAGAAACGGTAAAGCTGTAATCTTGGTGAAATTTCTTTAATCGCAAGGAGGAGCGGTAATCTGTTGAGATGGGCTCACAGAGTGAGGGTGTTTATGCAGCCAGCATGTTTCTATTTCAGTGAGGTGTTACCCTGCAGGAAATATTAATCCTGGCTGTATGTTATCCACCGAATGAATTCTGCGGCTCAGGTTAATGGGAGGCGCACAAGCAGAGCTGCTGGTCGATAGAGGTTTTGGCGAGAAGAGTCTGTGTGTCCACTTTCTCAATTAAAATGCTAAAATACACCAGTAAAGGGGAGGAGAGGAAGATACGAGTGAGTTGTGAGACCGATGGAAGAGAAGGGAGAAGGCTGGCAGGTGAAATGGAGGAAGATATGGAGAGAAAAGAGAGGAGTGAATACAAGATGTGAGTGGTTGGAACTGGCCCCTGCCTCAGCTGTTTGGGCCCCACAGGAGAGAGCAAAGGGATGAAAAGAGAGAGGAAAGCTTCAAGAGAAGAAAAGCAGAAAGGATGGATGATAGCTGGAGAATGAGGGACGGAGGAGCTGTGGAGGAAGGCCAATGGAGAGGACTTTAAGTAACGTGTTATTTTGTGACAAAGAAACACAGGATGAGAGGAACAAATGCCACGTGATGAAATGGAGGTCAGTGAAAGAAAACAACAAACAAGAAAGTCTGAGATATAAGAAGAATCAGCTCCAGACAGAGAAGAGAATGAGGAGATGCAGCTTGCGAGGGTTAGATAGTTTAAAATGAAAGCGGGGGAGATTTGAGCCCATGCTGTGCGCTGTTTGCTGTAATGATTTCCTGAGGCAAACAGATTGAACCCCAGACCACGTATTTAGCCCGACTGCAGCGGGCTGGAGTGTATGTTTAAATATGTGTAAGCGTGCTAGCATGTGTATCAGACAGAAATACCAAACTGTAAAAGCTAAATGTCATCTCTACACTAGAGCCCAACCGAATAAGGATTTTTAAGGCCGATATTGATAAAAATATTTGGTGATTTAAAAATCCGATACTCCAATATATTGGCCGACACAAAACATAAACAGATTTCCCTGACATTAGTTATTTCTAGTTATTAATGAGTCCTCACTAAAATAATGATAATGCAGTTTAAAAATAAACTTTTTGTTTTATTGTCACAACAGAACAGAGAAAATATATTAAAGTTCTGTTAAAAAAATGTATAAAAATACAAACTTAAGATATAAAACTTAAAGTCCTTTGAACAAAAACACAATAACAAAAAAATGAACAATAACAGCGATGTTGTAGAGCGCCCTCTGGTGGACAAACTGTTCAACGCCAATATTCATAACACTGTTGAAGGGTGTTTTGTCCGTTTTTATTTTATTTTTGAAATATTCATTTATTAGAATAATTTATTTGTCATTATAAATGATTCTGATAAATGAATACGAAAAAAATAATTTTTTATCGGCCATTATAAATGCCCGATAGTTTGGAATATTTGAGATAAGATTGGCCCGATATATTGATCGGGCTCTACTCTACACAAGGTTGTGTGTTCATTAAAGTGGAAAATAATTGTTTTTTCAACTAATGGAGACAACATTTAATAAAACTCCAGCCCAATAATTATTGATCTTTCAATGCACAAGAGTAAGAAGTGATTTGACATGTGCTTATTGGAAAACCTTGCACACGTGAGGCAAATTTCCACAGAAGCACAAAGACGTACACCTACTTAACACCTACTGCAGCAAAAATGGTTTGGTCAATTCTTTTTTCTTCAGTTTTTTTGTTTATTTCAAATAGAAGTCATGCTTACAAGCAAAGCAAATGGTACACAAGGGGTGAAGTACATAAGCATATGAAAAAGAAAATGGAAAAAGAAAGAAAGAAAGAAAACAAAGAAAATCCAAAATTAGAAACATTAAAAATGATGAGCAAAAGCAAAAATAAGGGTGTGATAAATGAGTATGTAGGGGTGTAGAGACACTGCATGTATGGTTTCATTCACAACATGATTACACACTCCTGATCACTGAGAATTACAGCGCTTATAAAGCTTTACACACTTATCTTAAAGGTTCCATGGCATGACAATTTCACTTTATGAGGTTTTTTAACATTAATATGCGTTCCCCCAGCCTGCCTATGGTCCAGCCCAGTGGCTAGAAATGGCAAAAGGTGTAAACCGAGCCCTGGGTATCCTGCTCTGCCTTTGAGAAAATGAAAGCTTAAATGGGCCGATCTAGAATCTTGCCCCTTATGATGTCATAAGTTACCTCCTCTTTCTTTGCTTTGCCCGCCCACAGAATTTGGGCCACCCATGAGAGAGACACATAATGACATCATGCCCCCCACTCCTCAACTGCTACAGAGTCTGAAATGGCACGTCCTAAGGAAAGCTCATTGTGGGACTGGCTCTAGTGGCTGTAATTCTGAACCAAGGCTGAATTTGAATCTGAGTTTGAACTTCAGGTCGATACTAAATTCGAAAAACTTTCCAGTTACAATTACACCTCCAGGACAAAGTGAGACTTCTGCTCTGAACAGGTTTTGTGAGGTAGGGGTGAGCTGGTCAAACTTGGTTGTTAGAAAATGCTTGGAGATTGATTCGTACACGTACAAACACACACACACACATGCATATGTTAGTAGGCCTACAGATACGCATTCAAAGTTGGAAATTGTAAATTATTTTTTGTAAAATCTTTTTTCTGTTGCATTTGTATTTGGGGTGAAATCAGAATTTACAACTTTCCAACTTTTCAACTGGCCTGCAATGCATCAGAAAACATGCATGAACATAAATACACATACATGTGTTAACAGTCACACACAGACAAAAATATAGCATGTACACACACACACACACACACACACAGAATTATTTGCATGTGAAACGCTGACAAACAGACCCCATCCACATACACACACTGACACACGCCCTCATGCTCCTCACCTGGAGTTGAGGTCAGTGTTCCCCGCCCCCGCTCCGCTTCCTGCACTTCCTCCGCGGCTCTTCTCCAGGCCCAGTTTGGTGAAGATGCCCACCAGGACCATGATGGCCACCACGCCACAGATGATGTAAACGATGAGGTGTGTTCGGTCCCGCTCCTGGTCGTCCTGGCCCTCGGTGATGGTGGCCACGGGTTTGCCGGTGTTGGCCCAGATGGGCGTGTCGTAGTTGGAGCAGATGCTCTGGTCCAGCCGCTGCTGGCGGAACTGGCAGCAGAAGCGGTAGAAGCAGGTACCGCAACAGTACAGAAAGACGCCGGCATTGCAGTTGAATGGCGGGTCCCATTGGCCCATCACGTCGTAGTAACCCTGGCAACGTGTCCCGCCGGTGGGAAGGACGTCTTCATCATCCGCATCTCCACCGCTGGTGGGAGTGGACAGCCCTGTCTCTAGAGGAGTGTTCTGAGTGCTCTCCGTGTAGCTGGGAGTCGTCTGGTTGGCCAACGTGGTGGGGATGTTGAACGGGTCACCTTCGGTTACCGTTACCGTAGTGGCAGATGGGTCCTGGGTGAGGACACGCTGAGTTATAAGAAAGGAGAGGACGAAGAAGAGGAGAAGGTGGCAGGAGGAAGGGTTGGTCGCTGCCATGCTGCTAGGAGAACCTCTCTGTCCAATGTCCCACCTGCAGGCTTTGAAAAGGAAACAAAGAGGTTTGGAGACAGGTGTAAAGAAAGAAAATAAAGACAATTACTTTTCCTATTAAAAACGTGTGTACATGATGTACAAGTTAATTCATGATGCTATGTCATTATATGGCTTTTGGAGATACACTTGGAGATACTACACTCTGACAATCAAAAACAGATTTGAATTGTCTCTGATAAAACTCCTAAAATGGATTTCAGCCAGAATGATTAAACACATGATGTATCTATTGATCTAACAATCTTATGGAATCAATAATAAAACGCGGGTAAAGGACGTTATAACAGGTCAGTTAGGATCACTAACGGAGACCATTCATACAGTCAGACATGATCATTACCCAACTTTTTAGGTCAAAAAAGAGCAACTCAAGCCAAATAAAATAGTCAGACTGAAAAATTATTAAGTAAAATATTTGTGAGCCAACTGATTCACAACAACAAATCATAGAAACAGAAGTATCACAAATAGAACAGGATGCTCTTACCTACGACATAAGAGATTACAATCCCGTTATTTTCTCTTGAAATAGTGCAGTAAAACAGACAACAACAGAACTAATTGAGAACTGAGAGTAGAAAAGTCACTGAAAGCCTTCTCACCTTTTTCTCCTTACAATCTGCACGCCACCAACGGTCCTGTGCAATTTCCCCCCAAAGTTTAAGGGCTAGGAATTCCCTTTAGAAATATCCACAAACTTTACTCAGCAGCATTTTTCCCCCCGCAGTGTCCCCGCAGAGATCTCTTCTCATGTGTTCTCCATCGTCAGCTAAGGGCTTGATCCCGGGGATTCAACAAACGACGTGCTCCTCTTATCCTTTTTTTCTCCTCCTGTATCACCTGTTTTTCTTCTTCTTCTCTTCAGTCCAGACTGGTCCACAACTGTTAAGATCTTTTGCGTGTGTGCGCGTGTGTGTTTGTGTGTGTGTGTTTGTGTGTGTATGTGTGTGTGTGTGTGTGTGTGTGTGTGTGTGTGTGTGTGTGTGTGTGTGTGTGCGTGCGTGTGTGTGTGTGTGTGTGTAAGAGAGTAATTGAATGAGAGTGTGCGTGTGTGTGGCTGAGCGCTGCACGAGTTCAGGAACCAAATGACATCTCCTCCTCTGTTTACCTCTCCTTAGTGCCAGATAGGCAGAGAGAGGGGAGGGAGAGTAAGTGAGTGAGTGAGTGAGTGAGTGTGTGTGTGTGTGTGTGTGTGTGTGTGTGTGGGGGCATCCAGCTGCATCTCCCATCATCCCCAGAGGAAAAAAGCCTGGGAGGAGAGAGATGGAGAAAAAAATAAAAAGAGAAGGGAAAAAGATGAAATGTGGGCTATGACTGAGTAATTGGTCTTTTTTTTATATATATATTTTCTATTTTGCGTTTTTATCCCTGTGTGTGTATGTGTGTGTGTGTGTGAGAATTCTATTTAAATCAGTTTGTGTGGCAGACGGACAGTCTACATCTGCTGCGGTCACTCCTACCCATTTACTACTTATTGCTCCCCCACACACACACACACACACACACACACACATGTACTCCCAATTCCTCATCTCCCACTTCATCATCTTTCTCTTCTTATGCTATCTCTTAGTGTATGTTTCCCGCCCTCCCCTCGCACCTTGGGCATAGATAATACACTTGTTTTCAGATTTCTGTGTTGTGTGTGTGTGTGTGTGTGTGTGTGTGTGTGTGTGTGTGTGTGTGTGTGTGTGTGTGTGTGTGTGTGTGTGTCTGTTTGCGTCAGATTCTTAGTTCAGCAGGGTCCAACTCCAGCTTCGCCTTTTCTTTTGTTTAAATCCCAACCTGCGCAGGAGATGCCCAAACCAGGAGACTGGCACACACTGCCAAAGACTGCAGCCAATGAACACACACACACAAACACACTCACTGAGGCCAATTATAAGAGCTTTTCTCAAAGTGAACTACCAGATGTACAGTTTTTAATGGAATTATAAGCCAGATTGACAAGGGGCTTTTTGTTTTGCTTTTCGCTAATCGCCTCTCCCAAAATCCCCTCCTTTATGTCTTGTCATTCCGGAGCAAACTCAACGCTTCCTCCACTTTCCTCTGACTATTTATGAAAAAGAGAGAAAGGGCGAGGGAAAGTGTAATAGAGAGAATGAAAAGAAGAGAGGAAATGTAGGGCAGTGGGGAGGAGGTCCGACAGGAAAAGATAGAAAGAAGGAAAGAAAGGAAGAAAGTGGAGGAGGGCAAGGCGGAACAGTGAAGGAGAACCGATTGGCTGAGCACCAAAGATGAGAGACTCACAAAGGGAGAGAAATGGGTTTAGAGGAAGAAGTAGGAGGGAGGAAGAGAGTTTGGGGCTGAGGATGTAGGGAGCACAGCAGCGACAGGTACAGGGCGGAAGAATGAAGGGAGAGATGATCAGAAAGAAAGGAGGAAGAGTTGACATGGGGGCAGGGGTGATGAAGGGAAGTGCAAATGAAATGATCAAAGTTACTTATTTATTTCCATTTCTTCACCATTTTATGCTGATAAGACTTTATGATTGGAAATGGAAGTGTACATGCAGTACCGTATAACCACAAAGATGTATGTTAATGTAAGAATGTGCAGTGAGTGTTGATTGGACTGTTATTAAAATAGGAAACTATTTCCAGCTGAAGGCAGCCACGAGAAGTTATTTAGATCCTTTGCACTTTTTGTGTGGAAATATGAGTCATACTGTATGCATTCATTGCTGTCGGTCTGGTGAAGAGTTGTTGAAGCTGTTTGTTTATCTGAAATAATTGAACTCCCTTTCAGAATCAGAATCTCTGTAATAAACAAATGAATGGTATAACGATTACTTTTACTGTATATCTGAATGGGCATCTACCTTATGAATTAATCAACTACTTGAGGGTGAGGTCAGTTTAGATGTTACTATGGAATATGTAGCTCTGTGATCTGTGCTGATGAGATATACCGTTATTCTCCCTGATGTTATTGTGACAATCAACGCTAGTATTTATGATGGTTTGACACCCGGTGTCTTTTTCAGGACATTCCAACGTGATCTAATTTTGTGTGTCATGCCAATGCATTTTAAGGTTTTCGCGTGTCATTTAACGCTCCATTCTCGTTCCCAAATCGTCACTTATAAACACGTAGTTAGCGTTGTGAATTCAAACAGTAGTTGTGTATACCTACCTGTTTAGGGGATCATGGTTTGGATTAGGATTAATATGTTTGTTGCATACGTTACGTTATGTATGTAAGTTAAGTAGTCAACGTAGAGTAAAAAGTCAATGGTGACTTTTGGTTTCACCAAGGACAGAAACAGCAGTTTCCTGGGATAAAGTCTTGTGTTTTTTTGACCAATCCATATACCCCATCCATCGTCCTGTGTGAAATTCTAAAATGACTTAAGAAATTGTTATTCATACGCAATTTAGTGATACCAAGCTGCTCTATCTAAGGCTTGGTATGTTTCTTTCTTAGTTTTTAGCGGTGTGTCTCTTAGGATGGTGATGGTTTTTCCATTACGTTGGTGGCTTTGTGTACATTATGATTCCCACACGCCATGAAATACTTTGGTTTATGACCAAATATCTGCAACACTAACAAACAAATTTCCATCAGCCAAAACTTGAATTTTGATTCATTTTGATGAATGCTTACTCCAATGTTTGGGTAATTGCATTACCTGTCTAAGAAACATTTGGAAGTGTACATATTTTTATCTAATGCCCTGTGGTATTATCGTGTGTGTGTGTGTGTGTGTGTGTGTATGTGTTGTGTCACATCACATCATGTCAGGTGTGCTCATAGATATGATATGACCCCACCATCCTTCATGAGAGACATTTGTTCTCTGTGTACAGCATGTCTCCTGTTTGACCGGAAAATAAATTGAATGTCTGCAATGGTAAATCAGATGTAGGCATGAGTGTGCAGGTGCTTTGACTTCTTTGCATTTACACTACGCTTTTGTTTTGATTTGTGGTTGTGTACTTTATAGTTTACATGCCCAAATTGCTTTCTCACTTCATTAAATGGTGAGTGCAGAAAAGATAATTTGCTTCCAAAGAAATTGTTGCTGTTGCATTTCGGTTTTCACCAGCTTATCACCTTCACGTCAATAAAGGTCAAGGTATCTAAATCAGAAAGCATGCTGTGTTTTTGTGTCGCATTTAATAGAAACAGGGAAATGCAGAGAGAGAGAGAGAGTGTGTGTGTGTGTGTGTGTGTGTGTGTGTGTGTGTGTGTGTGTGTGTGTGTGTGTGTGTGTGTGTGTGTGTGTGTGTGTGTGTGTGTGTGTGAGAGAGTGTCGGAACGGTTTAAACATAGAGGCAGAGGGGCTGTTGTCACCACATGAATTCTAAATAATCCTGTTGAATTAATGTTCATCTTGAACTAGATTCACAAAGTGCCTGCAGGTCTCTGATTTACTAGAGCAATGTTGCCCCGTTCATTAGGAAACGCTTTGAATATCCCGAACGTGTTGAATATTTCATTTTATGACTTCACAGCATCTATGAATATTCATACTTTGGCTTTGTATGCTTCCACTGATACGTGTTAATGGGGAAATCTTAATCCTAAAACACATGTTCACATCAGTGGCATATTTTGTGGTTTGTGTTCCCTTTTGTTAAACTTTTCTCATTCGTGGACACAGAGACAGTCCAACATCACGATACTTCCAGAGAAGTTTGATGGCAGAGGAAGATGTCATGTGTTGGTGTCAGCATCTGAAACCAAAGTGCTTTTTTTGTTGAGGCCCCACTTCAGACCAATCATACAGAGAGAAAACCACTAAAGAAGAAGCAATGCAGCTTTGCAGCATGTTACTGTAGGTTTTGGGTAACTGATCAGACATGACCTTTGCATTTCTTGCTGTTAGAAAAGCTCCCTGTCTTGCTCTTTTTTATGTTTATCACAACCACTTTCCTCTCTTATTAGGAATCCTCTACAAACCTTAAAGAAAATTTGTTACCAAAGGCATTCTGGGAGTTGTAGTAAACCACCAACTAAAAAAAAGCTTGACAAAATACAAGGTCCCACTTCATAGTTCTTCATAGACTGTATAAGTGAAGCCAGAACATCTGTATCTCCCCCTGTTGGCTGGCTGCAGTATAGGTCATAAGTCCCGCCCCCTCTATAGCGGACATGGGCCCTACAAAATCAAATTACACGTCAATTAATTTCCCCCCTAAAGATGGTTTCTGTCAGTTCTTATCACGCTGATGTTGTTTATTTGTTCATTTGTTCATTTTTCTAATAAGTTTGGTTCATACAGTAGTTATTTAACGCTATAAAACGGATTAAAACATGATTGACAGCTGTGATTCACTTGTGATTGGTGGAGCGGGTGTAATGGTTGGGACTTGGATACCAACATTATTTGGCATTATTCAAAGCTAAAAAAATAAAAAGCTAGAAAATGTACCTTACATTAAGATATTTCTTATATCGACCCAATATTTTCAAGGTCAAGAATGCAACTTTTGGGATTTTTGAATAGAAGCTTAAACACATTAAGCAGGACAGATGTATCCCAGTGTGAGAGGCTCAGTGCTAAATACAATTAAGCTCTAGATCTCTTAAAACTATTTAAACATATAGGCACTTCATTCTTTCTTGTCTTGCAAGTGTTTCTCATGTACAAAAGATAACATATTTACATCCCTTTATGTCTTATAAATCCAGATATGAGAGCTGAGCCGATGTAAAACAAAGGAACAGCAGAAGATCACATCTCGCTTCCATTAAAAAGCATTTTAAGAAGATGTGTCTTACTTATACTGTATTTGCTGATTCTAAATTGTGGCTGTTGAACGCTAGGTCATTCAGTATGTGTGTGTGTAGGAGAATGTTTTCAGTGTGTGCGCATTAGAGACTGCAGGTCTGTGATCAGAGGAAAGCCCCTTAATGAGCTGATCCAGGCGAGGCTTTGATGCTGCTCTTCTCGGCAAGCCCCTGGGAAATAAAAAGGGTGGAGGTGGGACGGCAGAATGAACTTTAAACTTTTACAATCAGTAAAACGTACACTGCATGGCTATATTACCAAAAGTCAAAATATTACATCATGCAATATGTTTAGGAAAACTCCTTTTGCTGCAAAATTCATCCAAAGAACTTCCTGAAGCCATTCGGTCTCTTAGAAAATATTTGTTTGCTTATGCTAATATGTGTAAATATTTTTAGACAAGAGTTTGAATATACGATACTCTATCACTTGATTTTATAGCCATGCTAGTGGCAGGGCTCAAGTCATGAGAACATAAAGAACATAGACATAGCCGAAGTCACGCCCTTTCCAGTGGACCTCATGGGACCTATGTTCGAAAAATATGAACGATAGTGAACAGGGAGAGGAAAATTATTTTTAATCCCGTTTGAATTGAGTCACGGATTACAAATATGATGTGCGTCAATTTAAAATATAATTTTTCAACCAAAGAAAGTCTCAGTTAGCTGTAGGTTTGTCACAGTACCACTTAGTTTTGTGTGAAACCGCTCAGTGAACTACATCTCTGGTCTCGCACAATTCACGCCACCTAGCTTGATACTCAACTTGCTCGCTAGCTAGCTAGCTTAGCTCTGTTCCACAACACGTGTAACGTTATCTGATGTGTTTTATCCAGTGACGTGTTTTCACAAGCAAAAGAACAAGCAAGATCTTCTGCTCATTTAGGTAACGTAACATCCCCGGTACGATACACACAGACATTGTAGCTGCAGCGAGACGTCATCCATGCCACATTAAAGTGTGTAGTCTTTCTAATTACATATTTTCACTTATCCTTCAACAGTTTAACAATAAACTGAGACTTTCTTCGATTGCAAAATTGTCTTTTAAATTGACAAACATCATATTTGTCATCCATGGCTCAATTCAAAAATGATTTGCCTCTCTCTGGTTACTACCGTTCATATTTTTTTCAAACATAGCTCCCAAGGACCGGTACTAGACGGGCGGGACTTTGGCTCTCTATTGGTTGGTCCAGCACTTTGGACTAAGACTAAAATATCTATATAACTGTTGAATGGTTTGAATAGAATTTTGACAGATATTCATACACCCCTCAGATACATTTGTAACCATTGTGGTGGTCCCTTATCTTTTAAGCTAGGGACTCTGGTTTATGACCAAATACCTACAACATGTGCTATCCCCATCGGCCTCTGCTGTGCTTTGTGTTTAGTGTGAAATAGCAAAATGCTAACGGTCTAAAATTAGAGTAAACATTACACCTGCCAAACATCAGCATCTTAACATTTACATTGTTGACATTAGCATTTACAGTTTAGCCACACACACACACACACACACACACACACACACACACACACACACACACACACACACAGGCAGCCAAACATACAACTTGTCCTCAACTTTAAAATGGATGTTTGAAAATGTTTATTTTCCGGGCTGGTTTTGAATGAGCAATGATTTTTTCATCACTGATTGTTAGCTAGCTGAAGGTTTGGGGAATACAACATCCAGACATGGAATACAGATTAGGAAGTCAACACTATTGGCGTTTTTCAATTAATGGTACCTGCTCGACTCGACCTTGACTCTAGCTTGCAAATTTAAATGGACTCTTTATTAATACAATGTTGATACTGTGAAAAGATATGTGGGTACTGCCAGTGATACCATGTAGTGACCACTTGTATCTACAGCCTCACATCAGACAGTGTTGTATTTGTCTGCACATATTAAAGACTTAGAGTGCCTCCTTTACAGCTACAGGTCAAAACAAAGTGTGTGTGGGTGCCTCTCTGTGACCGTCTCAGGCAGTCGTTTCTGGCATTTCTGTTTCATTGCATGGGTGATGATTGTGCATCCCGACATGTACAGGTGACTAACATGGCAGAAGCTTAATGTGTGTGCGTGAACACAGCACAGAGATCAAAGGTTATGCAGAGAGTTAGCCAGCATCAAGCACCATCAACTGATCATGGGTGAACTTGGGTCGTATATTATAAAAGTCCTAATTTTTCCATGACGGTGAAATAAGGGTCTAACTATCTTAGAAGCAATGGTGTAAAGAACATGTAACATAGGCCTACTGACAGACACACACTCACAGAGTCACATCATTGTCTCCTGACAAATGTAGCTCTCAGCTTTGAGTCAGGCGATTATAAGGTCAGCTTCTTCGGGAGAAACAGAATGCAAACTTCAAACAGGAAGCCAATGGATCACAAACGTCAACCCATCGATCTCTACTTATAGAACTTAACGTCATGCAACTGCCTCATGAGTGGAGCTCAGTGCGCCTGTGTGTGTGGACTAATGTATTCAGCAACTATGCAAAGGGCGTGTGTGACTGTCCTGGTTGATACATTTGCATGTTTTTAAAGTTTTATCAAATGTTGTCTAGCTGGCTAACACTGGCATATTTACATTAACATTGATTAATGTTCGGTGTCCTTATAAATAAATTAAATGGGATTCGATTAATGGAAATGACTGTAAACAAATGAGACCACAGTGGAAATGTGGATATATAACCTGCTGGCATGGAGCTGTTAACACTGGCACTTATTTAGACCACACTTCCCAGTAACTCTGATATATAAAAGTATATTTGGAAGTGACTTTTTCATTCTTTTTACCTGTTAGCTGTTCATCTTTGGTCACATGAAGCTCAGACCTTTAACCATTTTAATGTAAAAACACAGAAGCCGTCAGTCATTTCATATTTTTTCATTAGGGTCTCAAAAATCACATTTTAACATATATTTGTGTTAAATATAAATATTTTCATATTTAGACAATACTGTGTGCAATAGGCAAAAAGAGCTGCAACTGCACATCAGAGGGCTCATTGCCCTGCTCAGTAAAACTATAATTCCAATGTTTGGACGACACAATTTGATAAAGCCTTTGCTCATGCAAGTGTCTTTTAATGAATACCAATAACATTAATAATAATAACAAAGTTAATTCAGGCAATGCTTTATCTGTGTTTATATTGTCATGACTACGAGTGCACACTGGAGTCTGTGTTTTTCTTGAGCTGCAGCTTGTGTGCGTGCGTGCGTGCGTGCGTGTGTGCGTGCGTGCGTGCGTGCGTGCGTGTGAGTGTTCCCTCATTGTCTCAATGGACCACCTTCTAAATGGAGAGTTTATACTCCAGGGAGCTGGACAAGTTAATTACAAATTAAAATCACCTTTTCAGGCATAGGGTAGTGCGTGCAGTGCGTGTGTGCGTCTGTTTGTGTGTGTGTGTGTGTGTGTGTGTGTGTGTGTGTGTGTGTGTGTGTATAAATATCTATACACACACACACACACACACGTACGTATACGTTCATAAATTCATGATGTCTGTTTAGCGTTGTGTGTGCCTGCATTCACGCGCCTACACAGAATCAAACTTGGTAGGAGAGGAAATAGTAGGATTTTCAGTGTTGTGATGATGCTGCATCATAGGGATATTTGTGTGTGAGATTTATTCTCTTATCTCTTTTTCATTGGTATACAGTAAATGCTTGATTTTGAGGCGTCAGCTGTCAACCCCTTCTTTCTTATCTTTAGCTGTATCTGCTTATTCTGTCTACTGTGTGAGTTTGCGTGTGTGCGTGAGTGTGTGCGTGAGTGTGCGTGTGTGTTCACCCCGACACATCCACAGCCCATGTTGTGAGTTCATAGCACAAAGCTAATGAGCGAGTCTGATGTTCCCAAATCTGCAGGACTGAACCCCTTTGACTCCATATCACAACAACAACACAGCAGATAATCTGACAGACTGACACAATGTTAAAAGTCAAAGACATTTAGCGCTCCACATGTTTTGACCAGAGTAAATGTTGCTGACTTCACAGCACTCCTTGGGGTGGTGGGCTTTGATTTGTTGATATGAGAAGTGACATTGGAAAATGTTTGCTCCGGCTCCATTTAGTTTGCCTGGAGAATAATTTAAATCTCTCCCTCTGTTGCTGTCTGTTCCCTCATGCCTTCCCAATGCAGAGGACATATAAGGTCATGGATTGGCTGCTGCTTTAATAAGGGAACTTGAGTTGACACACATTTACATTTATGCTTTATTGCTTTTGGTCATTAAGCACCAAAAGAAAAGATGTGGTGATTGTATGAGTCCCTGAAAATTAAGATATTGTGACAGAAAACAAGATTTAATGTAAAATCACACTACTGTTGTGTACTGTTGTACTGTTGTGCATCAAAGACAAGCGTCAGATTTATACTAATTGAGAATGTGTCATCTTTGCCCATATGTAGTATTTCTTGCCATTGCCCACAGATTCTGTATTCAAATACAATATATCTGCCTATGCGGGTGGCAGTAGCTCAGTCTGTAGGGAGTTGGGTTGGGCTGGTTCAAGTCCACATACGACATACGGCACCGAACCCCAACTGCTCGGGATTCCTTTCCATGGGCAGCCCCTCACTGTGACATCTCTCCATTTGGTGCATGTTAGGTACTGAGCATGTGTGTGTAATAACAACAGAGTGTAAATTGTAATTTCCCTTGTGGAACTAATAATTATTATTATGGCTATGGAATATGATTTCTGTCTATTACTGTCTATTGAAGTTGGGATTATCGTAAAAAGAACAACCGCAAAGATCAAGAAGGGATAGTTGCACACACTGTCCATAGCTTGAACTTTTTATTTACAAACAATTTGTCAATAATGCATCACAAAATGTTCAAACATTTAACTTTTTGGAGCTGCCATTGTGCAATGCTGGTGCAGCTTCATCAAAGTGATTATCAGATACATTTTTAAGTATCGCCTCCAGACAGGTTTTATGACCTGACATACTCTACTTTGATTAATAACTTGTGGAAGATGTGTCCTATGTCTCAGTTTATGGGACCTCAAGGTCTCAAGTTTCTCATCACACAAGTTCCATATTGGACCAGAATTGGGTTGCAAACTAGTTTTAGGATGTTACAAATCATTAAAAAAATGTTATTTAACCTTTATTTAAGTGGGTAAGCCGTTGAGAACAGGTTCTCATTTGCAACGGTGACCTGGCCAAGAAAAGCATAAGCATGCAGGAAAACATTCAGTTTTGCATTCAATACAATACAGGAATACAGAATACAATAGGCTACATAAAGTGCAGATTAATTAGGCATCACAAAACCGGTGCAAATTATGCTCATTAACACATCTTGAACTGAGATCTAAGGTTAGCACAGAGAAACTTCAGCAGATAAATGTAAAAGAAACTTTTAAAGTCAAACATCGTTCTGCACATTTTTGAAAGAAAGGGGAACTGCAGCAGTGATTCAGCAGTTGAGACATACAATTATTTGGCTTCATCATCAGCATAGCATATCATATCATGCACATGGTTTTATTATGCTTTTATCAGATATGAATTGTCCAGAATGACCTTTAAGTTGAGGGTTATCCAGCTCCATATTGATCATTGACTGGCTTGTAGGTCTGTCACTTGTTGATTAACACCAAGCACAACGAACAGAATGGCTGCACACAATCCATAAAACAACTGTGACATTGATTGTTTTTGCTGAGTGCATTTACCCTGACATTGATGGTTGGTGAATGTAAACTGTATCCTGTTTACAAGGACTGTAATGAACCAACATTTTTATTTTTTAGAAAAGCATAGTTGGAATATGTAAAAAACAAAACATTTATTATACTGAATTCATGGCCACCACAGTGTCCCTATAGGCCCTGAAAGAAACAACAGAAAAAGGTGTTGAATGAGACACAGTGACAGAGATGGACAGCAGAGTTATTAGGTGAATGATTAGTGATGCTCCTCTGATTGTTTGGCTGCACTCAGTCAGCCAATTAGAAAAGCAAAGACAAAGAGGGCAGTGGAGCCCGGAGGGCCTGAATCAGAGAGCAGGACTACCACTCACAACATCCCTGACACACGAACACAAACACATTATTGCATGCTATTTGGAAACTGAAAAGCACAAAGAGTTTGAAAGAAAAAGAAGGAACTGAAGTGTCTCAATTTGGATTAATTTGACAGAGAATGTAATAGTATTGTCTCCAATCAGGGTACTATACGTGCGTGCGTGCGCATGTGTGTGTGTGTGTGTTTCTGCTCAGTCCCCCCCAGACCTCCCTGTCAGCGGTGACCTTTATCAAATTAAAGGAGATGCAAATATCCAGCTTCATCTGGGCCTATTACAACTCCAGTCACAGCGACTTATAGAAGTGAATGAGCTCTGTGCAGACACCCAGTGAGAATAGCTGTCAGTCTTCTCGTCCGGCTTTGATTAGCAATTTGAAGGTCCTCGGTCCCTGGCCCAGACTCTCCTCAACAGATACAAATCAACCCTGACGCTGCCTTGTTCATTACTGGCATCATTTCAACAGAATTTAAACTAATCCCTGTTTCTCTCTCTCTCTCTCTCTCCTACCTCACAGCTTTCACACCCATGTCTTTTTTATGTGTTTTGTATATTTTTTGCGAAAAAACAAGCTATAAAAACACATTTTACTGCATGTCTGTTATACTTCAATAGTGGTAAGTATAACTTTTTTGGTCATTTTCATACATTTGCTAAAAATACAATGACGCAACCTTAGACTAATAACTGCACCTTAGACGTTAAAAAGTTACCTTAAAAGTTAAAAAAACGCATTTCAAATGCCGCTAGTTAGCTTGGTTAGAAACAGAACGCTGAATAAGGCATGTCTAGCTCACCAAAACTAGCGATGAAGTGAAAAGGTCAAAGAGAGGGTCAAAGTTTAAGATGAAAACACCCAAAAACAAGTTCACAGCTATTTTAATGTTAGCATTGCTAAGCCTCTACCATGATTGACAGGTCGTTGTGTAGCCACGGCCCTAAAGCATCCCCTTCTTTATCGTCTATTTTAAAATAAATGGGACCATCATTCAAAAAAAGTGAACATCATGCTGTATTGAAGAAGACTTGAAACCATAAACTCATTATGAAAATGTTTCCTGAGGTCATAAATCAAGTGAGAAGTAGGGTCATTTCCTCATAGACATCTGTAGAAGAGTTCTTTTTGCAACCCGCGGAGTCGCCCCCTGCTGGATATTAGATAACGGTGCTGTGATAACATGCTGATGTTTAGCAGGTATGGTGTTCATGTTCCTTATTCTATTTCCACGTGTTACTATGCTAACATTTGCTAATTAGCATTAAACACAATATAGCTAAGGCTGATGGGAACATCATTACTTTAGCAGGCATTCGGTCATAAACCAAAGTATTTGAAAAATTGAAATTGTTTTTGTTAGCTGCAGTTGCTTTACAGTTCTGCAGGAAATACATTGGTAGCACACACACACACACACACACACACACACACACACATTATACCATAAACAGTACACATATTCAATAATATAATTGAGAGGAGGTCTTTGGTATGTTTGTGTGTGTAAGACAAAGAAAATGAATAAGAATGTCATAGGTGGGACTCAACCTTACTATATGAGACATAAAATCAATTGATGAAGTCAAGCCATTGATTTCTACTCAGCCAGAGACTTTTCTTACCTGAAGGTGTAAAAGGTCATGGTGTCAACGCTTCCGTTACATCAGCCAATCATCTTCTTTTGTCGGAGCATAACAATGTTGTTTTGTCCTCAGACAACTTAGACAGGCCAGTGCGTGTTAGTCTGTCAGAGACTGGTGAATATAAAAATAGCTTGGACAGACATCCAGAATGTATATGTGACAATGTTATCTGTAGTGTAAAAATGTTAAAGGGAACATTTTGTAGAAATATTAGGACGGAAAGGCAATTGGACAGTCTTAGATTAAATCTGCTTCTCAGGGACATTGTTAAAGGGAACTCAAAAACACAAACAAATGAAAGCGAAAATATAACAGAAGAATGAGGCCTGGCTTATTGGATGAAAGCTTTAGTATCTGACAGAGCACAGTGTGATCAAGTGAAGAAGTAGGAACCTTAAAACCTCCAACTCCGGCCCAGAGATGTGATGCTCCTGTCTAAAACTCAAAAAACATAACCTGTGCAGAAATATTCTCATGATGTGTGTGTGTGTGTGTTGCAATATGACAGGAGGCCAGGTCTATAACACTTGTTGCTAAACAAAGCTTATTAATGCAAATTAATTTGTCAATTTTTCATTGAATTGCCTGTTTTCAAACTTTCAACATTTGGTTTCCTCACTAATCTTTAACAGGAGGAAAATCCAGTCGCAGCAGTCCGCACAGCAGGGACGTTACAAACGAAAATTTCCAGTGTGAATCAATTTATTTTCATTGTGAATCAGAAAATGGTCAGCGGAACATGAGTTGAGTATCACTGTTCCAGAGGCTACTTTGTGTTTGTTCAAGTTTTTGTGAGAATGGAATTGTTGTGAATGTAGCCTCGAGCAGAGAGAAGAGTGGGCTACAGATAACAAACTTGTAGCCGTCAGCCCCACGCAGCTTCTTTTGGAAAATGTGCAGTATTCCTCCCCAAGACCTGCAAAGAAACTTTGATGTGCAACATGTTGATTATTCCTCCCATGAAGAGATATCGTCATAATAATTTCATTCCACTCAGTGTAAAAGATGGAGGGCTAAATCTGACGCATACTGACATTCAGCCAAAGTCACAATGAGCTTCATTTGAGCTTCAGATAGACAAACTTAACAATTCACTATTACACAGAACTGTGGATTTTGTCTCTCATCCCTTATATTGGAATCATGTCATGAAAGGATTTCTTCACAGACAATGTGAACAGAAGGAAGGATCACAGCCAGCCCTTTAATTTCCAATGGTAGTGCTGTTTCTTAACACGTAGGACCCTTAATAAAATGTGTTTTTATTGGCCTTATGTCTCCATCGTCAGAAAGTTACTCTGGAAGAAATGCCACAGATTTTCATTCAAAATCGGATTCATGTGAATGTAAAATGCAGCCAAACACGAGTCTTTTTTCTCAGTTAGCGGTGAATCTAGTAACAGATCACTGATTTTACCGCCTTAAAATCAAAGCTAAAACATGTTCCCCTTTGCATTCCCCACATCACTGGAACAAGGACAAACTCTTCCTGACTGTGCATCAGCTTCCTATAGGCGCTGTGATGGACCGTCTTGTCGTGTACATTTACGATGCTAAGTAGCAGCCAGGTGAGTGGCAGTCCCAGTAGTTGATTTTAATAGGGAGAAGCTATTTCGGTAAGTCCTCCAGCAGGATGCTTTCTCTGGAGTTAATCACACTGAACACAGCACAAGGCTGCAGCTCCTCTCTCCTCCTCTCTTGGGGCCTTCACTGGCTCTCCCTTTTCTTCTGGCTCTCTTCACCCTCCCTCCCTCCCTTCCTCACTCTCTCTCACTGCTGCTCCTATGTTTTTATTTATATCTACATCTGTAGCCTTCCCTTTGTCTCGTCTACATCTCTCGCTCCTCTCTGCTTTTTCACTTTCCTCCCCTAATCTCTCAGGGATGT
The DNA here is from genome assembly GCA_013375575.1 of Percina caprodes. Classification (NCBI taxonomy): domain Eukaryota; kingdom Metazoa; phylum Chordata; class Actinopteri; order Perciformes; family Percidae; genus Percina; species Percina caprodes. The sequence goes on from JABXJD010000024.1 coordinate 5,114,947, forward strand.
TGGCGTTGAATGTCATTATTCTGGCTGCATGGTAACAGTTACCAATCATCACTCCCAGGCCACCAATCCAGTTTCACCCAGAATTGTGTATTTTTAAAGACCCTCCAACCTGAAACAATCAGTTTTACACTGCGTCTGCTTTTCTCGATCCATCACCATGACGGGTTTGTTTTTGCCACCTCTTTGAACATTTTCGGATTAGTAGATGTCAGGCACTGCCAAGATGCCAAAGCCACCAAAAAAACACCTACCAAACTACTTAGCTCAGAGACCTGTTGGTGATGTCACGGAGACTACGTCCATATTTTAAACAGTCTATGCATTGTACGTGACACTCCAGAAAGGAAACTCGCATGCAATGGGATAGGAATCTGTTTAAAGCAGGTTTCCCGCCTTAAAAAAAACGTGCATATATGCACTCATTTGGGTGGACAAAGGGTATAATCTTACATTATCATCATTTTTTTTTTTAAATACAATGTTTACTTTTACCTGTAGATGATACAGATATTCAGTAGAAGAAGTACTGTAGAAAATATTTAGTATTACAACTATCTTAGAATAATTCTCAGCAAATAGTCTTTCATGAAAATGCTAATTATACCAGTTCACACTGGTCTGCACCTCACTGTGTGTGTGCCTTGTCAAAGTTAAAAATAAGTCATCATTAACCGGAATCATCTTTTGAACGTAATTAAATCTCTGCTATGAAGATAAAACAAACCCTCTCAAAACAAGAAAAGGATGTCTTCTAGTGCTGCTACACGTGGGCATTGTACTAGGAACAGTTGTTATTTGCAGCACTAAAAGTGAAATAATGGTTTAGATTTCACATTGCATCATGTGAAGTATCACTCAGATAATATACAGCACAACATTCAAAGAAGAAGACATCAAAGTATCCTCAGTTTGATTGACAGGGTGAATTTGTGGACTGTCTTACACTCCATGTAGGACATTCTTTACTGTTACTGTAGCCACAATCCCAGTAATACCACTGTTCTAATTAATGTAACTCATCCAGTACACGTCTCTGTTCTATCAAGCATCTGAACTAACCGCTTCCCCCCAATTAATCTGAGAGCTCAAGGCCGTTTGGGCTGAAGCGGTCAATTAATGGATGAACCTACTTTCATGTTGTGCTCTCATCATGTCCATTAAGTATTATGTGCTGATCCTGTATCAGATCAATGACACAGAAACGTGAACTGCCAAACCTATTTATTGTAATAAACTGACCAGTAGATAAGCAGAAATAAAGCTTTTTTGTAACGTTTCTGATCAAACTTCTTGTCTAATATCCGTCTTCTGACATTAGTTAGCTCCAATGGGCCCACGCTACATGTCAAACTGTCAGACTGCTAATGAACACTCAGTGATCTAGAATGAAATTGACACAGAAGGCCATTGTGCCTAACTCGATATTCATGCTTCATCGTTCCTATTCATACTTTTTCACACATAAACCTCTACAGCAGCTCATGAATCGCCTAAAGTACAATATTGCGTGTTTTTTAAACAGATAAACCTACTTTTTTTTTTACTCTCCACTTCACCACCCCCCCTCCCCGTGGAGGTTCAAACCAAAACAGGCCAACATGGGTGCATTGCGTAACTCTCACACCCTCTCACAGTTTAGCTGTCCCGAGGTTATGTCAAAAGACCTTGATTATGTAACAACTGGTCAACTGTGAGTGCAGCTGCCCCTCCCAAAGGCCAGTATAAAGCCACCTGGGTTAAAACATCAGGTTTACAGGATAAAATCCAGTTATTTCATTTTGAGTTTAAAAAATTTAAAATGCAGCTCACAAACACATCAAATATTCAGTGTCATTTTTATTATTATCATAAAGCAGGTGCTGTATAAATACTGTTGATGTATCAAAACGCTCAAACGCACACAGGCCGTATTCAGAAACTCGGCCTTCAAATGAGCCGTCAGGACTAATCTACGTTGACTCATTTTAACTTAAAGTGTCTATATGTAACTTTTAAGTGTTTCTGAAACTGTGTAATTTTGCATCTGATGATCATAAATGACCTGTAACAGCAAACAAGACTTAAAAAAAAAACGCTATTTTTATATATCCTCTGCCTAGGTCCAATTTCTCCCGCAAAGTCACAAAATCCGCAGGTAGACGGCACAGCGCACACATACTGATGGATCACAGATCTCAGCTGAACAACGGAAATGCCTCTGTTATGGTATGCAGACAGGTGAAGGGTCACAGGAGATGTCTTTGTATAGGCCTAATTGTATTCTAATTTATTTTAGAAGCTATCTGTTGTAGTTATGGCTGATACTGGGGCAGGGCCATCACAGAAAAGAAGAAAACTAAACTAAGAATAACTAAAAGCTAAAAGGAAGTGAAAGACAACAAGCACAACGAGTCCCACTCGGTCCGGCTTTCAATGTATGGAGACAATTACGGGATTGTAAATGATTCCAAATCCACCAGGTATGTTATATCTATTTCATTCAGAAAATAACTTTAGATTGCGCGATGTGGTTGTACAGTACGTCAGTAAACTACATTAAATTAACCCCCCTTCCATTTGGAGAGGGACATTTTATTCCTTTTAGTCTGTGTTTGTGTTGCTTACTATTTTCTTTTCCCTTGTCCCCCTGTACTTGTGTAAAGCGTCCTTGGGTTTCATGAAATGCGCAATATATAAATCTAAGTTATTATTACGTTGGTTGCTACAATAAACTCTTAATGCCTTGGCTTGTGACACATTGACAGTGATACCTGGTATACATCCAAAGTAGGCTAAATTACCTTTTGCAACACTTTGTAACGTATTCTCTTATTGTTAACCTTTGTGTTGTCTTCCCGTCAAAATTGAAAATCAACACTTTTGTTGACGCTTTTTATCAATGTTTTTAATTTTTTCTTACATTTCTTTTTCCCCTTTTTTCAACAGTTTTCACGCTTTTTTCAATGTTTGTCATTTTGTTGTTTTGACACTACATACCACTAACTTATTAACTTTAGTTTTACAGTTATTTTTTGGAATTTATGGTTAATAAACCTCATAATGTTTGAGTTAGAAAAGCAGAAATTAGGAATTATTTAGACTAAAATTAAAGGAATGATGGATAATCAAAGACTGGAATATGTTAACTTTTACTCAATACGATTTCAAAACCAATTTTTTTTTTTTCAAATGCTATAAAATTGAATAAGACACCCCAACATCAATAAAAGTAGAGATTTGTACTTGTCAAAGAGAGTTGTGTGGTATCAATCATGTTATTTTGGGTAGTTAAAAAGAACATTGATATAGGAAAACGGGTCAACATGAGGGTTAATAAATTATTTTCAGTATTAGCAAAACATTCTTTGCAACTATATGACTCCCCATAATGCAAACTCCTAGACAACATAGATAGATAGATAGATAGATAGATAGATAGATAGATAGATAGATAGATAGATAGATAGATAGATAGATAGATAGATAGATAGATAGATAGATAGATAGATAGATAGATAGATAGATAGATAGATGTTTAATGGGGCCGTTAAATCATGTAGCCACTTTAAATAACATAAAAACATACTCATTTTTGTTAACCTAACCAAGGAGTTTTGCTGCCTAACCCTAAATTGTGGTTGCACTTCATTTTAGCACACCACTATGTAATGCAGTGTTAAGAGGTCGGGGCCATTTAATATATTTCTGTGAGATCAGGTTACGCTTTTCATACTACACCACATAAATAGTAAATAAATCTATCAATAATAATAAAAAATCTTTTGCAGCTTTAAGGTACAGTATATCTCAAAAAATCTACATCAGTAGCACTGCCACAAATCTTTATTACTGTAATTACTGTTTCGATTTTTGTCAAGGATGTTCAGCTCTATGAAACTTTGAAGGTTTCATTGTTCCGAAGCTGTTTATTCTAAGTTGTTTATGGTATTCCTCCCCCTTACAGTCACACCTTAAAAAAGCTGTCATAACAATAGGGGGCTGGAATCACTCTGAATGAAATTCAGAGTGTGGATCAGAGCGATCAAAGTGACTGTTTGCACTATCTGCACACGTCCTCCTCTGCTACTGTCTCGCTCTCTGTCTTTTTTGCCTACATACTCTCTTGTCTTTCAAACAAACAGGTGTAGAACAAAACACTCCTGCTATTCTCTCAGTGCCCCCCCCATCTCTCCCTACCCGTACAAATGTCAGCCATCACATCCTCTGCTATCAAAGGCTGCTCGGTCGCAGCAGGATCCACCCAAACCTGACTGCTCCTCTCACATTGTACACACAGACAGAGAGACAGGGGCACAATTTGCTCTTTTGTTCTGAAACACAGAGTGGTTCAGTTGAAAAAAACGGATACAAAAAACATGTTTTCCGATTCTAAACTTGCTGCTAAATAATGGTATCACAGTAGGTCAATGTCTTGAAAAATTTATTTTATTCTAAAATATCTACCACTTAGATAAAACAGTGCAGTTTGAAATATGTGATTGTTTACCATCTCGGGAGGGTCTTACGATAAGATAGTTTCAAGTTGTATTGTGGGACTTGCAGAAGCCATCGTTCTTTCAATTTGACCCATAAGCCTTTACAGATAGATTATAAATAGATAGATAGATAGATAGATAGATAGATAGATAGATAGATAGATAGATAGATAGATAGATAGATAGATAGATAGATAGATAGATAGATAGATAGATATGATAAGCCTAATAAACGGTTACTAACAAAATAAGTGATCAACCTATATTCATATTGTGGAGCAATCTTTTATTTTGAAAAGTCAAAGCTCGGGGATGTCAGACTCTATGGACGGGAGTCACGAAAATCAAGCTGTTCCACTTAGTGCTCCCTCCAGAGGTCTGGAGAACTTCCGTTGTGTAATCAGGTTGCAGCGTTTTTTTGTTGCATTTGTTTTTTCGGCGTCGTATGCTTTTCTTTTTGCATTGCTTCTTTTTTTTCTGGGTTTGTGTGCTTTTCTTTTTGCATTGTTTCTATATTTGCAGCGTGTTTATGTATTTGGTTGTGTTGTGTGTATTTGCAGCGCGTTTGCTGAATGCCGGGCATGTGTGTGTCAAATTAATGAAGTTGTTGTCTTAATTTGCTTGTGTTTTGTCTATTTGCATGTGTCTTCTTAAGTTGCAGGGCGTTCGCCCCTGTCGGCCTCCGTACTCCTGTACCACTCACCACCACATCAGACAGAACACGATCCAGACAGACAAACGGGTCTGCTTGTCAGGTAGTCAGTGATCCAGGAGACTGTGAACACACCAACACATCAGCTGAAGCCTCTCACCTAGTAGCAGTGGCTGCATGGTGTTGAATGCACTGGAGAAATAAAATAAAGGTGATTTTCACAATGCCACCACAGCCATCCAGGTGCAAATGAGCTCGCTGCAGCAGATAGATGACAGCATTGTCCACTCCCAGAAGAGGCTGCTAGGTAAACTGTAGAGGGTCCAGAGAAGATCTCACCTGCATCCTCAGGTAGGCCAGAACCAGCCTCTCCAGCACCTTCATCACATGGGATGTGAGAGCTACTGGGCGGTAGTCCTTTAGACCAGATGGAGTCAACTTCTTGGGGGCCAGAACAATATTTTTTCAATAAAACAGTTCAAACAGTTGTTTTTGTCATGAGTACTTTCACACAGTCTGCGGATATTTAGTGGCGATAAAGCAGCGTAATCTTTTTTCGAAACAATGTAGATTTTTCTGAGCACGTAGTCCGAACCCAGAGCTGCCCAAGGTGACAAACTTTACTCCTTTCAACTTGAGTGTATAACAGATCTGCTACTTCTGTGCTTACCTTTCACAGTAAAAGTCCTAAACCACATAACTGTTTACCTGTCGGAATGAATGTTTCAAGTTGAGCATTTCGCTTTTTCGAGTATCAATTATTTGTAAAGCTACCAGGATGTAAAGGCCTTAAGATTCAGGCTATATCGGCCTCTCGCACATTTCATCATCTCGTCATTTTGATCTGTAGTCTGTATGTAAGCGCAGTCCTAAATCACAGTAAAAACACAACTTACCATTTTAACTATTCTGTTTGTGCTGTCAGCTTTTGAACTTGGATAGAGAGCCTGGGTAGTTGTTTCCCTGTTTCATTTATGCTAAGCTAAGCTAAGCTAACCACTTCCTGGGTCTAGCAACAAGTATCATGGGACAGTGGTATTGATCTTCTTATCTGACTCTTGACAAGAAAGCAAATATTTTCTTAAAATATCTGAGCATTTCTTTAGGGGAAGTAGAAGAAACCATGTTTAAAGCCTACCATTCTCATTTACACAGCAACAATGGCTTTTCTTTTTTCGTTTTGAACAAAATGCCATTTCCTTTAATTGTCCCAACGTCCACTTTCTGCTGATCAAAGATTTTCTGAGCATGTGTGATTGACACTTATGTGTGTCTGCGGGCAGCAGGGTGCCAGGCTCCTGTCAGTGGGATGTGGAATCCAAAGGAGATCTTTAGCCCTCGTGGCCCTTTGGAGCTCACTGTAGTTAATTAGTGGCATGGCCTCGGGACTTTTATCTGCTCTGTGTATGAGAGAGCAAGAGAGAGAGCGAGAGAGAGAGAGCGAGAGAGAGAGAGAGCGAGAGAGATGGTGCTGATGCGGCACTGGGGAGCTGCTGTGACCTGTGTGTGTGTGTGTGTGTGTGTGTGTGTGTGTGTGTGTGTGTGTGTGTGTGTGTGTGTGTGTGTGTGAGAGAGAGATGTGAATCTGTAAGAACGTACTAAGCTGGTTGCATTTTTGCGTGCTATGCATTGAAAATCAGTGTGTGTGTGTGTGGGTGGGTGTGAACTACTGAGTGCTCATCAGGGTCTAGCGTAGATGATGAGGGGCTGGCTGTGTGAGACTTGAAATGCTGGACGAACAGAGTGAAACAGCATCAGAGCTTGATTCAGTACGGTGCTGCAGAGAATGAAATGATGAAGAGGTCACTGTTTAAAACAGGAGCTCTCTAATTACTAACCCGTCTCCCCTTCATTCTGGTCCGTGGGTAGAAATGATCCTCTTTTCATTCAGGGATTTCTCCCTGCAGGAGGGCGCTGGAGCAAAGTGATAGTACTGGAAAGACGCCCTTGTTGTTTGTTTCCAACCCTGACATTCCCCTCTGATGTTTTACATCACTAACAACTTGCAACTCTCTTGGAAGAGCATAGGAGGTTTTTCTTTTAACTCTTACATATTTCTCTAGTAATGGGAGGATTTAGCTTTTTATTATTTTTTAAATAAAAGTGAAGATGTGGTTACATTCTTTATTTAATAAAAACCACCAGATGTGGTTACATGGTTACATGTAACCACATCTGGTGGTTTTTATTAAATAAAGAATAAGATTCAGCTCTACTTCCTACCTTAATCATTTTAGTACAGTCCCTATTGAAACACATAAAAATACTCACCCTAACATTTTCTTTTAACATGAACTGATGCATTCTGAATGCAGCTTGACCTGTGCAACAGGAAGTGTCAGTTTCATTTTGTGAGTCAGAGGATGTGAAGAAGTGTGGAAATTCTCACCAGCAACCAGCATATAACGTTGTACAGGTGTACGGAGAGTACAGGTGTTAAGAAAGATGACCAAATAATGCAACACAACAGCAAAGAGTGAGGAAACTATATAGGTGCATGTCTGCCGGTGTCTGACACAATATATTATTTTCTTCTGAAAGAGAGTTGTTTATAGCCTTTAGGTACATTAGGTAGTCTCGCATTGCCACAGCTGGAACATATGCACCCCGCAAAAGAAAACACCACATACAATATTTAATAAAGTTAACTGTTCACACAATACAGTAAGTGAGCTATTTAAATTAGCTGGATACATGGTTAAACGTAATTTGCAAATTTACAAGTGTATCGCCGTGTGTCCTCAGCAATCCCACCAATCTGTCCCAAATCGTCCACACTCCGGAATAAGTAACATATTACAATCACTTGTATTACCGTAATTAAGTAGTTGTTTCTGTACTTCTACTTCTTAATGTATGTTACTATGGGCAGGTTTTTATATTGGTCATTTCACTTGCACAAGTAGTAAAATTTCAAACTTAATCAAAGAAAATACTTTTACCTAAGTACAATATTTTTGTAATCTTTTCATCTCTAACCTCAGTTAGATAGTATATGTCGTTAACACATTTTTTGCCAATCGTTATAATCTTTACTAGAAAAGAGAGATAGAGAGAGAGAAGCGAAGAGAAAGGAAACTCAAGTATTAAAGAGTAAAATGGCTTGATTTTAAAGCATCGTTCTGCAATTTTTGGAATCAAATTTACGTTGAGCTACTAGACTCAAAAAGACCTTTAGAATGTAATTGAATGCGTCCAACAGCTCTGCAGTGTATGCTAACTCACTTCAAATGATCAGTATTTAAAGTGTATACATATTTCTATATAAGTTACACAGGTTATTTTGTCCAATAGTTGAACAAAATAAAGTGTTATTTTAGGCTCTGGGGAATTAAAAAAAAAAAGGTTTACCAACCAGATGAATCAAGAAACTGATGCGTAATAATCCATCATGAAAATACTATGAAAAAAGTCATAGTTTCGTACATGTTTTTAGCTCTTGATTAGAATCAAACTCCCAACCTAAGAATCCAAACCAGTGACATCTATCCCATAAAAAATTATTAAAAAGTCATAGTATAGTAAGTTGTAAGAAGTGCTAAATAGTCATAGAGAGTATAGTATGTCGAAAACTCTATCTATCTATCTATCTTTATGATATTCTGAGTCTTACAGGTTGTGGGCTGGGTCTTCCAAAGACTTTCTTATTTCCCTCACTCCAAATGTGTGTGCCTGTAAAAATCTGAACTGCTACAACCAAGAGGAGCCGGGCGCCCGGCAAGGATGCCGAAAGAATGGAGCCAGTTAAGCCCCAGAGCGGTCCCCGAGGCAGCCGTCGTCGTCCGAATGCAAACTATGCAGAGTCTGAGGTGAGTAACACCCGTAGTCTGTAGGCCTATATTAACGGTCTATGGTCACACCACCAAAACCAAAACCCTCCAGAAGTGGGAAAAGTGTTGCACTCACAGACGTTGGTAAAGGCTAGTATAGTTTTATTAGTCTACCACGTTGAACGCAACACGTGAGGAAAAGAAGGCAGAGAGATTTTCTTGTTACCAGCTAGGCTAAGCTAGTAGCGGTAGTTCTTGGGGGTATAGTGAGCATGCTTGGTATTTGTGTTGTTTTAGTGTAACATGTTCGTTTACAATTATAAAAAAGTCTTTGTATACCTTTAGGTCTTGATGGGCTAAAACTCCCAACCTCAGTCTAGTCTTCACAGACTGAGCTATACAAATAGTAGCCTATCATAGTCGGAAAAAAGTCATAGTATAGTATACTGAAAAATGTAATTAAAAAATCATATTATAGTACCTTGAAAAAAGTTTTAAAAAAATCGTAAAAGGTGAGGCATATGTCAAAAAAAGTCAATATCTTGAAAAAAGTCATAAGAAAATATAGTATAGTATACTTTTAACTTTTGATTGGAATAAAACTCCCAACCTCAGATTACTGAAAAAGGTATAAAAACAGTCATAGCATAGTAAGTTGAAAAATGTTATTAAAAGTCTCAGTATAGTGTGTTGAAAAAAGTAATGAAAAATGTCATAGTATAGTATGTTGAAAAAAACTAATAATATAGTATGGTAAAAAAAGTCATAGTATATTATGCCAAAGTATAATATAGTATAGTATATGAAAAATGACATAGTAAAGTATGTTGAAAATATCATAAAAAGTCATAGTACAGTATGTCTACAAAAGTCAAGAAAAAGTCCTAGTATAGTTAGTATGTTGAAAAAAAATCAAAAAAGTCATGGCATAGGGTGTCGAAAAATGTCATAGTATAGTATGTTGACAAAAAATCATATAAACTCATAGTTGAGTATGGTTTTAGCTCTTGATGGGAACCAAACTTCCAACCTTCAATTCCAGAACCGGTGTTGTAACAGACTGAGTTTAAAAAAAAGACAGTTTAGTATGTAAATTTATTTTTTTTAAAGTCATAGTACAGTCAGTCTAAAAAAAGTCATAAAGTAGTATATGGGGAAAAAAATCCTATTGTGGTATGCAATAAATAGTCATAGTACGTCAAAAAAAAAGAAAACTAAGACTTGCCTTGCCTCGCAGACAACTCACGAGTAAAGCAAAACAAAAGCCATTCTCTCACTTCAGAAATAGCTTTCTGCACGTAGCCTAGCTAGGCCTGCTGTAGATTTGGTGTATAAATGCAATATGTTAAAATGCAATTAGGTCTAGCACACAGTTTAAAAAGTTCTTATTCCTAGCAATATTGACTCAAGTGATTCGCACAACCTCGGTTCAGTTTATTGAGTGACACAGAATAACCCAAATCCTTAAGAGGAACCGGGTTTGCCAGGCCTAGCTGTGACTGTTAGAGGATACGACTCGAAGCGCTTCAACTCGTGTGTTTTTTCACTTGGCAGAACTTGAAATGGGGGCGTGCAAGGCGACGTGTGCGGGCGCAATCCCGTGGGTCTGCTTGCGTTCATTGTGGGCGTTCATCATGCCTAGTTTAATAACTCTGAATTAGGCTGCAATGTGTAAATGTGACGTTTTAAACCAGGACTCTTTAAGTGTTCGGGCTGGTAAGTGAAAATATAGAAGTTTCTTTCGCCATGCAAAGTCTTTGGGAAAAAATTTTCTGGGTCAGAGGGGGGCAGTTCCACTGTTGACCGCTAAGCCCATGGTTGCATTAAGACATGGCACAGTTCCTGGGGGCTTGTGTGGCTGCTTGACAAGCCGACCGGACGTGATGTGAGGGCGTGGCAGGATCGACAATTCCATTTTTGAATTCGATATTCAAGAGTGTGAATTTATTTCGATCAATTTCAATTTTAAATTGAAATAGTGACATAGTATATAGTATGTTGGGGAAAAAAATCCTAAAATGTCATAGTATAGTACGTCTAAAAAAAGTCATAAAAAGGTGATAGTATAGTATGTAGAAAAAAGTCATAGTATGTTGAAAATAGCCATAGTATAGTATGTCAACAAGAGCCAAAAAATTCATAGAATAGTATGTCGAAAAAAGTCACGGTATACAGTGACTTACCCCTGGACATCTGACTTTAAAAATTTGCTGTTGATGGGGATCAAACTCCCAACCTCAGATACCCCAACCAGTCTTCTAACAGACTGAACTTAAGACCATGTTTAGTATATCATATTGAAAAAAGTCATAGTACAGTATGTTGAAAAAGTTATAGTATAGAATGTCGAAAATAGCTATAGTATAGTATGTCCAAAAAAGTCATAGTATATATATAGTATGTTGAATATAGCCATAGTATAGTATAGCCCGTTCGATAAAAGTAAAAAATGTCATAGAATAGTATGTTGAAAAAAGTCACAGTATAGTGTTTCTTTCCTGTGGACATCTGACTTTAAAATATTTGCTCTTGATGGAGATCAAACTCCCAACCTCAGAAACCCAACCAGACTGAGCGGACGACAAGAGGAGCATAGAGTCCCACCTGTCCAGCAACAATACACGGCAGGTGTAGCGGGGCATTCAAGACATCACAAACTACAGAGGTTGTGACGCAACACCAGGTGACCTGAGTGCAAAGCTGGCAGAGGAGCTGAATTGCTTCTTTGCTCTCTTTGAATCATCACAACAGCATCACTCATCCGGCCCAGCCCTGCCTATGCCCCCACCTGGTTCCTGCATTAGCCCAGCCCTGCCCCCATCCACATCTGGTTCCTGCACCACCCCACTCACCGTAAAGGAGCACGACGTCGGACGAGTACTCTTAGCAGTGAACCCAAGGAAAGCTGCTGGCCCAGACGGAGTACCTGGCAAGGTGCTCAGGGCGTGCGCTCACCAGCTCGCCCTCATCTTTACCAGGATCTTTAACCTCTCCCTGGCCCAGGCAGTCATCCCGCCCTGCCTAAAATTAGCCACAATCATCCCAGTGCCAAAGAAGTCTCCCACCAGCAGCCTAAATGACTTCTTGTGGCCCTCACCTCGGTAATCATGAATACTTCAAGAGACTTGTTCTCCAACATATCAAGGACTACCTCCCCCCATATCTGGACAACTTGGCTCTGAACACCAAGAACACCAAGGAGATCATCGTCGACTTCAGGAAAAACAGCACCGACCTACATCAACGGCGGGTGTGTGGAGAGGGTCCACACCTTCCGGTTTCTCGGCGTCCTCATCTCCGCTGACATCTCCTGGACAGCCAACATCACAGCGGTCATCAAGAAGGCCCAGCAGCGACTACATTTCCTGAGGGTCCTCAGGAAATACAACCTGGACTCCAACCTGCTGTTGACCTTCTACCACTCGTCCATCGAGAGCCTGCTGACGTGCTGTATCACAGTATGGTACAGTAGCTGCTCCGTGGCAGACAGGGAGGGGCTGCAGAGGGTTGTAAGGTCAGCACAAAAGATCATTGGCTCCCCTCTCCCCTCCCTAATGGACATCTACACCTCCCGCTGCCTTAGCAGAGCAGAGTACATCATCAAGGACAGCTCCCACCCTTGCTCTGATCTGTTTGACCTGTTGCCCTTAGGAAGGCGCTACTGGGGCATCATAGCAAGGACTATCCCCCCCTCCCATATCTGGACAACTTGGCTCTGAACACCAAGAAAACCAAGGAGATCATCGTCGACTTCAGGAAAAACAGCAGCTAGCCCCCCTGTACATCAACGGCGAGTGTGTGGAGAGGGTCCACACCTTCCGGTTTCTCGGTGTCCTCATCTCCGCTGACATCTCCTGGACAGCCAACATCACAGCGGTCGTCAAGGAGGCCCAGCAGCGACTACATTTCAGTGCAATATTTAATATTTAACCATTTAATTTCATTACTGTGCATTATTTATTTATTTATTATTAATACTTAACCATTTAATTTCATTACAGTGCAATATTTAATACTCAATCACTTAATATTTAATACTCAGGACTTTTGATTCACCAAACTAGTATAGTATGTTGAAAAAGTGAATAAAAGTCATAGTATAGTATGTCGAAAAAAGACATAGTATATATAGTATGTTGAAAAAATTCATAGTATATTATGTCAAAAATAACCATAGTATATTATGTTGAAAATAGCCATAGTATAGTGTGTAAAAAAAGTCATAGTATAGTATGTTGAAAAAAGTCATAGTATAGTATGTCAAAAAAGTCCAAATAGTCATAGTATAGTATGTCTAAAATGGACATAGTGTATATATAGTATGCTGAAAAAATTCATAGTATATTGTCAAAAAAATCATAGTATAGGATGTCAAAAAAAGCCATAGTACAGTATGTCAAAAAAGTCTAAATAGCCATAGTATAGTATGTTGAAAAACGACATTGTATATTTAGTATGCTGAAAAAAAAATAGTATATTGTAGTGGCAAATTGTCTTCCGATTGAACAAAACAAACTTAAAAACTCAATGTTCAACAGCCACTGAGGCACCGAAGGAGTGAATCTTACGCAGAGATTAAAACTTTGATTGTCCAGGCAGAGATGGCATTCTGTGAGGTTTATTAATCCATTTACTCGGCATACAAACATTTCACGAGAAGGATCAATGGCGTCTCTAGGCTCTGTGACTCTGTAACTCTGTGTCTCTGTGTCTCTGTGTCTCTGTGTCTCTGTGACTCTGTGTCTCTGTGTCTCTGTGACTCTGTGTCTCTGTAACTCTGTAACTCTGTGTCTCTGTGTCTCTGTGACTCTGTAACTCTGTGTCTCTGTGTCTCTGTGTCTCTGTGTCTCTGTGACTCTGTGTCTCTGTGTCTCTGTGTCTCTGTGTCTCTGTGACTCTGTGACTCTGTAACTCTGTGTCTCTGTGTCTCTGTGTCTCTGTAACTCTGTCTCTGTGACTCTGTAACTCTGTGTCTCTGTAACTCTGTGTCTCTGTAACTCTGTGTCTCTGTAACTCTGTCTCTGTCTCTGGTAAAAAACCATCAGCCCTCCCCGGTGTCTACCTCCCACATACCTGTTCCCCTCTATTTGTAGACTACACCTGGTGGCTAAGGCTGCCTGGTACCTTCAAAACAAAAGCACTAAAACTAACCAAAATAAAATACTAATGATAAACAAATTTATGTAGCTGTATAATTCAAGCAAAATTGAAATTAGATAAATCAAATAATTAACTAATATATATAACAAAATAATGAATAGCTCCAACATATATTATGTCAAAAATAGCTATAGTATAGTATGTAAAAAGTCATAGTATAGTATGTAAAAAAGTCATAGTATAGTATGTCGAAAAATTAATAAAAGTCATAGTACAGTATGTTGAAAAAGATATAGTATGTATAGTATGTTGAAAAATTCATAGTATATTATGTCAAAAATAGCCATAGTATAGTATGTAAAAAAGTCATAGTATAGTATGTTGAAAAAAGTCATAGTATAGTATGTCAAAAAAGTCTAAATAGTCATAGTATAGTATGTCGAAAAAGTCTAAATAGTCATAGTATAGTATGTCGAAAATGGACATAGTGTATATATAGTATGTTGAAAAAATTCATAGTATAGTATGTCAAAAATAGCCATAGTGTAGTACGTCAAAAAAATCATTGTATAGGATGTCAAAAAAAGTCAAAGTACAGTATGTCAAAAAAGTCAAAATAGCCATAGTATAGTATGTTGAAAAAAGACATTGTATATTTAGTATGTTAAAAAAATTTAATTACTGTGCATTATTTATTTATTTATTATTAATACTTAACCATTTAATTTCATTACAGTGCAATATTTAATACTCAATCACTTAATGTCATTACTGTGCAATATTTAATACTCAGGACTTTTGATTCACCAAACTAGTATAGTATGTCGAAAAAGTGAATAAAAGTCATAGTATAGTATGTTGAAAAAATTCATAGTATATTATGTCAAAAATAGCCATAGTATATTATGTTGAAAATAGCCATAGTATATTATGTTGAAAATAGCCATAGTATAGTGTGTAAAAAAAGTCATAGTATAGTAAGTTGAAAAAAGTCATAGTATAGTATGTCAAAAAAGTCCAAATAGTCATAGTATAGTATGTCTAAAATGGACATAGTGTATATATAGTATGCTGAAAAAATTCATAGTATATTGTCAAAAATAGCCATAGTATATTATGTCAAAAAAGTCATAGTACAGTATGTCGAAAAAGTCTAAATAGCCATAGTATAGTATGCTGAAAAAAGACATTGTATATTTAGTATGCTGAAAAAAATCATAGTATATTGTAGTGGCGAATTGTCTTCCGATTGAACAAAACAAACTTAAAAACTCAATGTTCAACAGCCACTGAGGCACCAAAGGAGTGAATCTTACGCAGAGATTAAAACTTTGATTGTCCAGGCAGAGATGGCATTCTGTGAGGTTTATTAATCCATTTACTCGGCATACAAACATTTCACGAGAAGGATCAATGGCGTCTCTAGGCTCTGTGACTCTGTGTCTCTGTGTCTCTGTGACTCTGTGACTCTGTGTCTCTGTAACTCTGTAACTCTGTGTCTCTGTGTCTCTGTGACTCTGTGTCTCTGTGTCTCTGTGACTCTGTGTCTCTGTGTCTCTGTAACTCTGTAACTCTGTGTCTCTGTGTCTCTGTGTCTCTGTGACTCTGTGTCTCTGTGACTCTGTGTCTCTGTGTCTCTGTGTCTCTGTGTCTCTGTGACTCTGTGTCTCTGTGTCTCTGTGACTCTGTGTCTCTGTGTCTCTGTGTCTCTGTAACTCTGTGTCTCTGTGTCTCTGTGACTCTGTATCTCTGTGTCTCTGTGTCTCTGTGTCTCTGTAACTCTGTGTCTCTGTGTCTCTGTAACTCTGTGTCTCTGTGTCTCTGTGACTCTGTGTCTCTGTGTCTCTGTGTCTCTGTAACTCTGTGTCTCTGTGTCTCTGTGACTCTGTGTCTCTGTGTCTCTGTGTCTCTGTGTCTCTGTAACTCTGTGTCTCTGTGACTCTGTAACTCTGTCTCTGTCTCTGGTAAAAAACCATCAGCCCTCCCCGGTGTCTACCTCCCACATACCTGTTCCCCTCTATTTGTAGACTACACCTGGTGGCTAAGGCTGCCTGGTACCTTTAAAACAAAAGCACTAAAACTAACCAAAATAAAATACTAATGATAAACAAATTTATGTAGCTGTATAATTCAAGCAAAATTGAAATTAGATAAATCAAATAATTAACTAATATATATAACAAAATATTGAATAGCTCCAACATATATTATGTCAAAAATAGCTATAGTATAGTATGTAAAAAAGTCATAGTATAGTATGTAAAAGAAAGTCTAAATAGCCATAGTATAGTATGTTGAAAAAATTCATAGTATATTATGTAAATAATAGCCATAGTATAGTATAGTGGTCCAGGTCCAGACCAAGACCATGACGGGTACAGGAAGACACAGAGCAGGCTGTACTTCCTGAGGAGACTGCGGTCCTTTAACATCAGCAGCAAACTGCTGTGGATGTTTTACCAGTCTGTGGTCACCAGTGTCCTCTGCTACACTGTGGTGTGCTGCCCCCCAGCAGCATATCGAAGAAGGACACCCATAGGCTGGATAAACTGATCAGGCGGGCCGGCTCTGTGGTCGGCATGAAGCTGGACTCACTGGTGACGGTGGCAGAGAGGACACTGGACAAACTGAAAATGCCAGCCACCCCCTATACACCGTCATCAACACTCAGAGGAGCCTGTTCAGTGTAAGGCTGCTCCTTCCCAAATGTTGGACCAACAGACTCAAGGACTCCTTTGTCCCTCATGCCATCAGACTGTACAACTCCTCACTCAGGGGGAGGAGGAAATAGGGCAGAGAGGACAATACAATACATACATACATACAATACATACATACAGAAATACATACATGCACACCTGGACTTAAATTCACACCTGGTCACTTTATCACTTTATCACTTTAACACTGGACTCAACACTGACACTTTAATAATAATATATGGTCTTTTCTTTGTTTATTTGACGAATGTTCTTATTGTTGTTATTATTATTATTGTTATTTTGTTGTCTTTATATTGTCTTTTTTATCTGTTTTTTTATTTCTTTTTTCTGGCTAAAACTGCTGCTGGAATTTCCAATTTTCTCGCGGGAGTCATCCCAAAAGGACTAATAAAGAGAAGTCTAAGTCTAAGTATGCCAAAAAAGTCATAGTATAGTATGTTGAAAAAGTGAATAAAAGTCATAGTATAGTATGTCGAAAAAGTGAATAAAAGTCATAGTATAGTATGTTGAAAAAGTGAATAAAAGTCATAGTATAGTATGTCGAAAAAGTGAATAAAAGTCATAGTATAGTATGTTGAAAAAGACAATATATATAGTATGTTGAAAAAATTCATAGTATATTATGTCAAAAATAGCCATAGTATAGTATGTCAAAAAAGTCATAGTATAGTATGTCGAAAAAAGTCATAGTATAGTATGTCAAAAAAGTCATAGTATAGTATGTCGAAAAAAGTCATAGTATAGTATGTCGAAAAAAGACATAGTATATATCGTATGTCAAAAAAAGACATTGTATATTATGTAAAAAAAGTCATAGTGTATTATGTCAAAAAAAGTCCTAGCGTAGTATGTCGGAAAAAAGTGAATAAAAGTCATAGTATAGTATGTCAAAAAAGTCTAAATAGTCATAGTATAGTATGTCGAAAAAGACATAGTATATATAGTATGTTGAAAAAATTCATAGTATATATAGTGTCAAAAAGAGCCATAGTATAGTATGTCAAAAAAGTCATAGTATAGTATGTCGAAAAAAGACACAGTATATATAGTATGTTGAAAAATTCATAGTATATTATTTCTAAAATACCCATAGTATAGTATGTTGAAAAAGTCATAGTGTATTATATTAAAAAGGCTAAATAGCCATAGTATAGTATGTTGAAAAAGACATTGTATATTTAGTATGTTGAAAAAATTCATAGTATATATTATTTGCAAAAATAGCCATAGGATAGTATGTCAAAAAGTCATAGTATAGTATGTCAAAAAAGACAAAGTATATACAGTATGTTGAAAAAATTCATAGTATGTCAAAAATAGCCACAGTGTGTCAAAAAGTCATAGTATGTATGTCAAAAATAATTGTATTTCCAAAAAGTCATAGTATATATATATATATGTATATATATATATATATATATATATATATATATATATATATATATATATATATATATATATAGTATGTTGAATATAGCCATAGTATAGTATAGCCCGTTCGATAAAAGTCAAAAATGTCATAGAATAGTATGTTGAAAAATGTGTCTTTCCTGTGGACATCTGACTTTAAAGTATTTGCTCTTGATGGAGATCAAACTCCCAACCTCAGATACTCCAACCAGTCTTATACAGACTGAGCTAACGACAAATACATATTATTTTGTAAAAGGTTTTTGTACAGTATGTTGAAGAGGTCATAAAACGTCATAGTATAATCTGTCGAAAGAAGTTAAAGTTTATTATGTTGAAAAAAGTGATTAAAATTCATATTATAGCATGTCAAGAAAGTGATAAAAAAGTAATTGTATAGTATGTCAAAAATAGCCTTTGTATAGTATGTCAAAAAAGTCATAGTATATACAGTATGTTGAAAAAATTCCTAGTATATTATGTCAAAAATAGCCATAGTATAGTAGTAGTCAAAATAGTATGTCAAAAAAGTCATAGTATAATATGTCGAAAAAAGTGAATAAAAGTCATAGTATGTCCAAAAAAAGTCAACAGTCATAGTATAGTATGTCGACAATAGCTATAGTATAGTATGTCCAAAAAAGTCATAGTATATATATAGTATGTTGAATATAGCCATAGTGTAGTATAGCCCGTTCGAAAAAAGTCAAAAATGTCACAGTATAGTGTGTCTTTCCTGTGGACATCTGACTCTAAAATTTTCACTCTTGATGGGGAATAAAATTGCACAGAATTCCAGTGTCCTTTTAGGTATTATATAACAGTATTGCACAGTAGGTGGGCGAAGAAAGTCTGGGGGCCGGGGCCGGGGCCGGGCTATGCTGTGAAGTGAAGTCAGTGCATGTGTGAGTTCAGGGTGTTTATGGCTTTTGGGAAGAAACTGTTCTTGAGTCTGCTAGTCCTTGCTCTGATGCCCCTGTAGGTCAAACAGATCAGAGCAAGGGTGGGAGCCGTCCTTGATGATGTACTCCGCTCGCCATATTGTTTTTCAAAAGCTTTTTGTAGAGTACGATGAAAAGGTCATATATAGTCATAGTATAGTCTGTTAAAAGTGGTCTTAGTATAGTATGTGGAAAAAAGTGATTCAAATTCATTATTATTATTATTCATAAAAGTGATAAAAAAAACTCATAGTATAGTATGTTGAAAAAAGACACAGTATATAGAGTATGTTGAAAAAAAGTAATTGTATTTACAAACTTAACACTAGTGGTGGAATGTGACTAAGTACATTTACTCCAGTGCTGTACTTAAGTCCAACTGTTGAGATAATTGTACTTATCTTGAGTCTTTTCTTTTTATGCCACTTTCTTCTTCTACTCCACTATATTTCAGAGGGAAATATTGTACTTTTTCTCCACTTCTTTAATCTGCTATCTTTAGTTACAGCATACATATTACATATATATTATATATATATATATATATATATATATATATATATATATATATATATATATATATATATATATATATATATATATATATATAAAATATATATATATGCCCTAGTTTACGTTCTTGATGAGAATACAACTCCCAACCTCAGACTACTGATCCAGTGTTCTAACAGACTGAGCTATAAAATCAAGTCATAGTATAGTTTGTCGAAAAAAGTCACGGTATAAGGAGCAGGTGTGTGCTTTAGTTTTGGAACATAAAGCAGTCAAGGGATCCAAAC
The DNA here is from genome assembly GCA_013375575.1 of Percina caprodes. Lineage (NCBI taxonomy): Eukaryota > Metazoa > Chordata > Actinopteri > Perciformes > Percidae > Percina > Percina caprodes. The sequence continues at coordinate 5,134,818 of JABXJD010000024.1, forward strand.
TTCAGACTTTGGAGTGGCTGGGACACGCAAAGCTAAAGTTGGAAAGTCATGTTTTGGATAACAGCGGCAGAATAATCATGGCACCAAACGCTGTTTGACTGCATGCAAAATCTTTTCAACATGTAACAATAAATGATAAAATGCAAGCACATGATCACATTTCTTTCAGTTATCCGTCTTGTTTGGTACTGCAAAAATAAAACCACAGCTTTGACAAAAATGTATTTGCCATTTATAGAAGCAAAACTACAAAAACACTAACCCCACTTGTTGATATGGAGATGGATTCTAAATGATGGTTCAAGACAGATTTTTTTACATTGGCTCCCTCTATCACCAGATGAATTTATCTATGTAGCTAATGTATATACATATAGCTCTTTGTGATTGTCTTTTGTCTTTAATGGAACACTGTGTATTTATAATGTTGTGACCATGTAAAAGAAAAACAGACATTTTTGAGTTTTTAATAGTATGTTTATTTTATTTTTTTAACTTTTTTTCTTTAAAAAATTACAAGGTCCAAGTACTTTGGAAGCCCTGTCCTCACCCTATATTCCCCAGCCGGCTAGCTCGACACTAAAGCAACCAGCAAAGAAAAATAGTCATATGGACAATTGATAATATACACCCCATATACAGCAATACATAGTGGTCTACCATAATGTTACCAATTATACGCAACCTCCAATGAGGTTTCAGTTCAAACTGTTTCCACTGATATGGTTCATTTCAAAAGCAACTGTCGACCAATGACGGTTGTGTTTTGTGACTAGTGTGGGTGGGGTTCAGGCTTAGCTGATCAACATGACACGTGGTGGTTTTCAATCAGACAGCATTTGGATTCACCTATTGACATGAACACCCCCTTTTAACCAACCAGATTCAGCATAAGTGCAAAGTTTAGGAGGCACTGACACACACACTGCTATCAGGAGGAGCCTGAGGTAACGTCACTTACAGTCCCTTCTCAGCTCTACTCTGTCAAACCGTTGGGGTTTGAAAGGGTTGAAATGCTGTATTACAGTGACCTACAGTTCCCTGCTGGTTCTCTTTCATCTGCTTACAATGCAGATCAGGACAGGAAATAGAATTTTATCAGCTTGGATGTGAGCAGCCTGCTGTATGGATCCACATAGAATTCAATTTCAAAAAGTTCACTTCAGTTCCACCAAGTTCAAGTCCTCTCTGTTAATTGAACTTCAATGTTTCTTTCTTATTTCACCTCATCCTGCATACAGTAACAGCCAGTGAAAGACAGGGCAAACTCTGTGTGTGTGTGTGTGTGTGTGTGTGTGTGTGTGTGTGTGTGTGTGTGTGTGCCAGTGACCCTCGCAGTGGTAGAGACAGCATAGAAAAGGTTTCTATATGTGCATGAAATAAAGACAGAGCCTGTACACGGCGTGAGCGAGTGCGCGTCCATCTGTGTGCAGGGCTACAGACACGACTCCCAGTGCAGCTGCAGGTCAGTGCTGTCCAGGAAATCAGTGGAGAAGACGCTAGGTGGAGTGTGTGGCACCAGCGGGGCCAGGCTCGTCCCCCCGTCTCCGTCACCAGCTCCCCCACCTCCTCCTCCTCTACCTGCGCTGCCACTGCTCCCTCCGCTGGCGCTCCCCACCATAGAGATGTCCAGCCAATCCATGCTGTCCAGGGTGGGGTCACCAAAGTCCAGCCCTGCGGAGTGGGGGGAGAAGCCCAGGTCGGACGTGTCCATGGGGGAGGGAGGGTGGTCCAGGATGCTGGGCGTGCTCAGCATTTGGCTGTGGAGGTCGTCGATAAGCGTTAGGCCACCGTCGGGCTCCACGCCCAGCAGCGGGGCGCCTGTGGTGCTCTCCAGGAAGTCTTCCAGGCGCCCGCTGCCTGTGCAGGACTCTCCCACGGAGGGCTGAGGGGAGATGAGGGGCTCCGTTGGGGTGGGAGGAGAGGTGGAGGGGGATGGGGGAGAGGATGGGGAGGGCGGGTCAGAGTGGAGAGGGGCGAGGGTAGGGTCCGGGTTGGCCTTGAAGCCGGGGATTTCTGAAGGAGGACAAAGAGAGAAATAAACGGTCAACAGTACAGCAGGCGACAGACTCGTGATGTCTTTCTCTCAGTAATGTTCAGTTTAGTACCTCCGCTCTTCAGCAGGATGTCAAACAGGTCGTCCATCTGCTGACTGTTGACGCCATTCTCCTGCTAACAGAAACAAGTTGTGTCAGTCAGCCACCAAATACACATGTAAACACAGCACTGGCTTCTCCACAAATAGACAATCCTGCTCTAAAACACAGACTTCCTGTTAAAACACTCCCCTCCGTTCTTTGGTTAGCTTTGATCTTATCTCTCTGGATAACTTGTTTTATTCGAAAACTGTGCTTTCCAAACTTCTTAAAACCACAACACGTAGTAGTAGTGTTTTTTGTCATGGCACCTAACCTTCCCCACACACGTCATAATGCAAATAAAGTATACTGTATAATATTGGCTATATAAATAAAATAGATTTTACTATGTGAACATAGAGCAATATTGAGTGAAATAATGTACAATATATTGTACGTATTATCAATTAAAAGCCCAATGTCAGCAGTTTTATGTTGCTGTGCACATTTGGAGATAAATATGTCACGTTTCTCTTGTTCTGTTCAAAAGCAAACTGAGCTTACACTTTTGATTTTCTAAGACAAAAGAGCTACACACATTCAGCTGCATTTATCAGTGAAAATATATGCTTCTATTCTAATAAATCCAGTTGGCTACGCAGTAGGGTTGGACGATATTGACAAAATGGGATATTACGATATCGATACTAATTTAGACATTTTTAAACATATATAAAATGACCAAAGTTATGGGAAATCGTATGAAAATAGATTCACAACAATATAGTGCACAGCAAGACTCCGTAGTGCAGCTGGGCCACAGGTCGTCGTGAATAAAAATATTCTATCTATCCGACTCCAAACTCTGCCTGCATCGCCTTTTATAAAGTTGCGGGACAGCTACCTGGGAGAAATAGGTGCAGGATGGGATTTGGTACCGTTTGTCTAGTTCATTCAGAGGCTTCTTGAAGCCTTTTTTATCCACTGTGTGGATGGGCATCATATCTTTGGTCAAATAATACGCTATAGCATTGGGGATTTTGGTATGTCTCTTCGAGTGCTTGTCGTACTTTGTTCCACTAGCAAAAACACTCGCTAGCGAGACTTGTTCGGCTAGCTCTGGCGTTTTGACCGCAACAGGTTTTATTGGGATAGTAAAATGCGCTCATCGTAAAGTGGCTTGTGGTGGTTTTTAAGATGAGAAAATGTGTCTTGTGCGGTTTATCACCATTCAACACATTTTGCATAGTGCTTTAGCCTGTGCAACATCTGTTGGCTTAAAGCCAAAGTATTTCCAAGCTACGGAGGAGGCATTACTTTTAGCCACTAAAGGTTCCTCTTCAATCTCTGTTATTTTGTCTTCTCCTGAGAAACACTTATTTTCTTACTTTTGTGTTCTTTCTTTTGCTCCACCTTCGCTCTCTCTTTAAGTCCTTTCTTTTTCTTTTGCTTCTCTGATTTGTTCAGGGTTTTTCTTGGTCTATATGTCTTCACTTACACTGTCACTATCGAAACATCCACACTTGTCACGTGGCACGCTCCATAGGGTTTGTCACGTAGTGGCCTCATGCGCTGACGTGCACTAACATGTGCAAGTGGCACAGTAACTGACCAATGAAATATGATCATTATTGCGTTTCAAACGGGCTCTAAACCAACACAACTAAGCCACACAGTCAACGGACGGGACGCAGCGCTCCACAAAATAAACTAAATATTGCATACTTATCCCAACACTTTCTATATAGTATTGCGCAACGTGATATCACGATAGAGTTGATATATCATGCACCCCTACTACGCAGGCCATGTGGTCCTGCTACGTCCAGCTATGCCCTGCTGTGCCACGCTACATACTGTAACATATTGCCATCCAGTTGCGGATGCAGTCACTGCAGCGGATGTAGTCACTGTTCCATTTTATTTATTGTGATTGTTATTGCCACTGTGCATCACAGCCCCACCTTTAGACACCGCCTACCAAATGCATTTGGTAGGCGTTTTTCCTCGCCACTACGCATGGTCGCACTGTCACACCATGCTTGCTCTTAGGAGAACTACTAGAATTGTTGGGACTTTATAAATTATAGAGTGCGGTCTAGACCTACACTATCTGTATCCAGTATCTCAAGATAATTGTTATGATTTGATACTATAAATAAAATTGTACCAGCTCGCATTTTACTCATGCCATACGCATTTAACGGCAACACAAAGCATATTTTTTACATGTGTGTTGGGCTCTGAGTGCTGTCAAAACGCCAGTGACATACACTAGAAATGCTTCATGAAGTCTTGCGATTCTCCTGTTCTTGAGTCATTTTTTTTACTTGAAACACTGCAACAAGTTTACAACCTCTCCGGTACATGCAGAAAGCTTTCCCTTACTGCTTTCAGTTAGTAGAAAACAAAAATGAATTTCTGAAATAACCTAAATAATACAGGACTTTCTGTCAGACACAAATTCAAAAACACGCAGTAAATACAACCCAACACAGCTGCAACCTCTCTGCCTCAAATTGTCTAACTTCCTTCAGTTCAGCAACATGAGCACACAGCTCAGAGTGAGAAGCTAGGATGGAAAATAGAGGACCAGACAGAACTAGAACAACATAAAGGGACAGATGGAAAGAAAGACGTATGGGAAGACATACTTTGGAGCGCTGAGTAGGAATGGAGGTGTTGCGTTTGGGAGAGGGAGGGGTGAACAGTGTGTGCCGGTCGTACGGCGGACACACCTCCTCTCTCTGCAAGGATGGAGTGATGAAGTGATGAAATGGAAAGAAAAGAGAAGAAACAAGGAAAAACAATTTAATGAAGTTCACAGCATGTGGAGAAGCCTGGGCAGTCGAGATGACATGATGATGGGAAGTATCAGGAGGAGGGGGGAATCTTACCTTATAAGATGTGATAAAGTTGCTTTGGCTTTCACTGTCTGACATGTCGTCAAAGAAAGGTTGCAGGTTGGGCGGAGCGGTCGCTGACAGGCTGGGTTGTGGCATACCATTGGTGTCCAGGTGCAGCCCCGCCTTCTGTCCCTGAGTGACGAGAGGGACAAAGATATATTTAGACTGGACAAAGGCAAGCTCAAATATGTTGAATACTCCACTGTGATTGGCTAATTCAGTCTTATCTTTGAATAACAGGCTGCTGATTCACATTTCATTACAGTAAGCTTGATTTTGAGGATTTTAAAATGGGTTAGTGGCGACACCTTGTGGCAGGAGAAAGTTACTGGTTGGACGATGCAGTCCTGCTGCACTGTATGTTACATTACAATTATTTGTTCAAAGCAACTTACATTTTTCCCCCTATGTACACACACTTTCTGAGCAATTGAGGGTTCAGTGCCTTGCTCAATGACACTACTAAATGTGGATAAAAGAAGCCGGGGATCGAACAACCAACTACAAGTGAAAATCCAATTACAGATGCCAAACTGTCTGGTACATTGTCCGAGATGATTCCCTTGGTTATGGACTGTTTTTGTGATAGCCTCTTCTCAAAGTTATTCATCAATATATTGTATTATTATACATGATCTTATTATGAAAACATTCAAAAATCACTTATAAATCACTTTGCAGAAGAGGTGGGAAAAAAGTCAAGTGAATATTTCTTTTTTTAAACTAAGGAAAAAGCAAAATGTGTTATTACAAAATTGTAATAAATGAACAACCTACATAAAAGAATATATAAAACATCTAAGCATATTAGTTTCCAGAACATCACCATGGCATTGGTTTATGCTATATATATTGCAAAAAACATGAAATAGATAAATAAACATACAATAAAAAGTAAATGGATGTGTCATATACTGAGTCTTTATTGTACCTTTTTGATTGGCTCTGTCACCGGCGGCTCTTTTGATTGGCTGTCAGTGCTGGGGAGTTTACCAGGAGTCGACTGCAACCTCTAAAAGAAAACAACAAGCAGAGAAAGTTGCAGAGAAATATCCGATCCCAGAATATTATTAACCCTGTGCAGTCCACCAAAGAACATCAGTGTTACTGTACCTGCAGTGTGATGCGTCCGTTAGGTTTGGCCAATGAGGACTCTCCTTTCTTTCCGTCTGCGGTGTGACTGGTCAGAGCGATCAGGTAGTGGTTGCCGTTGCTGTCGGTGACCAGAGTCGGTGTGCCGTTTGCCTTGAGGAGGTCTAATGAAATGGCCTGGGTGTGGATCTGTGTGCCGTTCTGCTGGTTGATCAAGACTGGGTTCACCTGGGAACCACACAGCATGTTTCAGTTTATTTAAAACTTTATTACATTTTATATAAATGAAAACCACCGCCCTAAGAGAGTTGATGATGTTGGTGTGTCCATTTATATATGTAGGCACTGATGCTGCATTCAAATAATTAAATAAATAATTTTATTAGAAATATTCAGGGTGTTGACTTTTTCTATTTTTATACACACTGTATTGTTAATCAACACATAACGTTATAAGTAAATGCCCTTTAAATTTCTTGTGAGGTCTCATGTCAGATCTATGATGCATTTGGTTTGCATTCATTATACAGAAATCAATATCCATCTACTAGAGATTTCTCTGGGACAACCCTTTCTTATTACTATAGGAAGTGTTGTTTTTTGGCTCAAGCTCTATCTATTGATTGGTGCAGTGTAACAGTCACCTCCTACAAAAGATGGCTTCTCAGTTTTCCATGAGGATGGTCTAGTACAGAAATGTTGCTAGTTATTACATTTAAAATTAGACAATATACAAGAGTTTATTTGCAAGGTGATGAAATTTAAGAGTAGGAAAAAAATCGTATGTATCGTGATTTTTTTGCAACTATTTTTAAAATCAATTTTTGTTGTTGTCCTAGAATGAATATTTTTGTTTTTACCAATGATTTACCTAAATAGTTTCCGTTTATTCAATTTCCTCTAGCTAAACAGATCGAAAGCAGAAAACACGTTTCTTTACAAATGAAATAAATGTCAGACTGACTGACATGTGATGTGAATTATATTGTAGAATACAAAAGTGTCTCATGATATATTGTCTCTAGAAGTGTTTTATTCAACTTTTGTTTTTGTTAATGAAGGAAAAGAAAATCTCAATACTATCAAATCGCAATACTTCTAGAATCGCAATAAATGTAAATTACAATTCAAATCTATTCAGCACCCATGTATGGTGAAAGAATCCAATCGTGATAAAAGCATTTAGTCCCATCTCTACTACCTTTACAATTACATGTTTGACACGTGTTGTAGAGCTGCTGGGACATTACCTGTTGTGTGGCGACAGTTGCCGTCTGCTGCTTTTGTTGCTGCCTCTGCAGAGCTCGCTGCTGCTTCCTCAGCTGGGTCTGACTCACTGCAGGCTTCTGGATCTGCACCTGAACCGGCTTCAGCTGAACCTGGTTCTTCTGCTGGCTCTGTTGAGCTTGAGTCTGTTTGAGCTGGTTCTGCTGCACCAGCTTCTGTTGACTGAGTTTCTGCTGGGCAAGTTTCTGCTGGGCCTGCAGCTGTTTCTGCTGGGCTTGCAGCTGTTTCTGCTGGGCTTGCATCTGTTTCTGTTGGGTCTGCTGTATGATGAGCTGCTGCAGTTGCTGCTGCTGATGGAGCAGGATTTGGGCTTCTTTCTTCTGCTGTTGTAGTTTTTGAGGGTTGGACATAACCTCTGCCACCTTCTGCAGCACCTGACTCTGCTGCGGTTTGGGCTGCACCGTGGTATGTTTTTGCTGCTCGGCTTGTTGGATCTGCAGCCGATGAATCTGCTGCAGCCTGAGCAAAGTCTCCTGGGAGCACTGCATTGGCTGGAGCGTTTTCTTTGCCTGGGCCGCCTCCGTTACTCCCTCCATTCCCTCCTCAGGCTCTGCCTCCTTCTTCACCTTCACCACAACGCCGTTGGGGAGAGTGGGGGGCTGAATGTCTGAGGCTTTAATCATAGTTTGAAGTTTCACCTCGGTCATGGATGTTCTGCTCCCTTCACTTCCTTCCTTCTCCAACACTCCTCCGCCTGTCATCTTGCCCTGCTCCAGCTGGGACCGGAGGGTCTCCACCAGCCTCTGCTTCTGCCTTAGCATCCTGGTCAACTCCTCAATCTGTTTGTCCTTCTCCTGCAGCATCTGGTCCTTGTCCAAGGAAGATGTGTCCATAGTTACTCCAGACAGGACCTCCGGAGGCTGACACGAGGCAGGCGAGGGCCTGGACAGGCTGCATGAGCTCTGGATCTCCTCTTTGACCTTGGAGAGTGAAGAGATGTTTGATGGGTGCTGAGGAGACGGGTGCAGGGTGAGCTGGGTAAGGGGAGAGCTCACCTGAAGGACAACAAAACAAGAACAGGATGTTAGGAAAAGGTTGCTAGCTAACAACCGCCAAAGTAACCTGCTAAAATCCAGCACATATATGGCACCTTAAGATACAATTTAACCGTCACCGCTCATTTTACATACAGTTTAACAACAAAACCAAATGCTGAGGGAAGATAACATTTCATGTTGGATTTCAACATTAAAACATTACTTCACGTAAACAAACGCTGACTTTCTTAAGTCAAGTGGCGTGTTATCTGTACGCATTTTGAGCTATGTCATGAAGAAGCAACGGTTGAGTTTAGGAAACAAAGAACGTAAGTGGTAACGTTAAGTGAATACAGCGTGTCAGAGGAATACAACGTCTCCTGCAGCTGGGAATCAAAGGCAGAGGGACCGCAGGGCTCATTAACATTAGCTTTTTGTCTCACCTGGGGTCTGACAAACGGTAAATTTATCAAATCCAGTGCCCAAATGCTATTTTCCAAGCTACTGTAGCGGTCATATGTCACGCAACCCAAGTGAACGTGGTTTTCATGATCAACTAGCCATCAAGGCTTTTGCCGCTCACTCTGCCTGAGAAACTGCTATACTTGCACTGTTGTTGCCATGTGTGGTTGCCATGACTTCTGGAGTTATGATGTCCTGTCACTGTTCCAGTTGCAAAACCACAAAGGGGAGAGAGAGCAGATGACCGTTCGCTTGAGCTAAGTTAGACAGCTCTGCTGAGTCGTCTAATTAAAACGCTGAAGCAGTGACAGACCGCTGCTAAGAAACACTATGATTTCATCTAATAAACAGGCTACTTGCTTCATATACAGATCTCACCATCTCTCCAAACATGTCTCCATTACAGCTCGTCTCATCGGGACTCATCCCAGCCAGCGACCTCTCTGACGGAGTGGGTGACATCGGAGGGCTGGAGCTGGTGCTGCCAAATCGCATGACCCGCCCTGGAATCACCTGACCCAGTGATGACAAATCTAATTTAAAGCCACCCTCTCCTGATTGGTGGTCAGGGGTGGTAGTTGTGTTTGCAGAGGGAGTGATAGAGCCCTGCTGGCTGGCCTGTGATATGACATTTTTCAAAGCCGCTGTGGTGCCACCGTTTTGCTCCTGGTAGTTGCGGAGCCTCTCAATGAGATCGTTCTTGGTGCCTGAGACAGTCAAACCACGCAATTTGAGTTCCTGTTTCAACTCGGCAACCTGGAGGATGAGAAACCAGACGAGTACTCATTTAGCAGCCTTTGACTCAAAGAGATAAAAAATAAAAATGACAAGTACAGTACATTTATTATTTTCTGTTTTGGACACTTTGACCGCTCCAGGCCTCATTTGTCTCATTCTTTCAAAAGAAATAATCTGAGCTGTGATCAAAAATCACTCTAAAGCACAGCTGATTTAAACTTTTGGAGGGGCAAATACATATAGGTGTAAAGGGACAGCAAGGTCTGACAATGTATTAGCAAAGAAACAAATAATAGCCATTATAATAATATTATAATAGCCATAATAATATAATAGCCAAATTTCGTGGTAAATATTTGATAATATATTAACCAATACACAAAGCTATGACCATCAAAACCCTTAAAAACAGAATAAATCATTAAAACTCACGTCCTGATTTCCTTCAATACATGGCAATTAAAAACAATCTAGCTTGTAGCTCAAATTACTTTTTTCCCTGTAAAAGAGATATTTAGTTAAAATTATTCGTAGCAGGTACATTTCTGACTCAAACTGCCTGTTTAACCTACTTTGAACTCATCCAGGTTGGCTGGCAAGGTGCTTGGTTTGGCTCCTCCCACTGCAGTTTGGCTCTGACGGACAGCCCCGCTCTGATGGGAGGGGGTGGGGGTTGTCGTTGTGGGAACGCTGCGGGAAGGGGAAGGGCCAGAGTTGGTTGTGGGAAGCTGCTCAGTTGGTGGCCTGGGGGGGTATAATATTGAATATTAGAAATGTACCATTTCTTTATCCAAAGTTACTTTTCCTAGATCAGGTTCTATACAAACCAATGACATCACTGTTTTATTGTCTATACCTGCTTCTAGTCCTTCAAAACCAAAATTCATATTCCATAAGTCACACATTTGTTATTGTCAAACCACTGAAGCTTAGCTGGGAAAGACATTCACAGACTGCTTCTGCTTTAAGCCCCAGGCTCTATTGACTCACTCAAAAACCACTAATGTTGAAGAAACAAACCACAGCAGAAAAGCTTGGGAGCACACAGGAAGTAATAATGAAAATGATATACTGCACAAATGAACTATCATGCAAGTAATAACTAGTGGTTTAATGTGAGGTTGAAAAACGAGGGTAAGTCAAACTAGTTGACTCCTTGAATAAAACCCCTGCAGTCAGTCATCCTCACTTCCACACCACACAAACAACTACTCTTCTTAATAGAATGGGAGGTCAAAAAGAGGAAATGCTAAAAAGGTGTACAAGTCAAGAATATACAGTGGTGCTCATAATTTTATGAACACATGCTAAAGTTGACAAAAAAAGAGGAATAATAAAATCATGGCATGGTTTCCTTTCAGTTAGCCTAATAGCTGGTTTGATTTGCATTGAGAGATGATCTTATGGAAAGTAGCCCATGCCAATCTCTATGTATGGTGAAGGGTATGTGATTATGTGGGGCTATTTTACTTCCAAAGGCCATGAGAACTTTATCAGGATATATAGTATCCTGGATCCATGAAATAATTGGCCTTTAATAATAAAGATTTGCCTGCCTCTATGGGAATTTAATATAGGGGTGTACTTTTTTTCCCCTCTTTTTAGTCAACATAAGGTTCCTATACTCATGAGCAGCACTGTATAAATATATAGACTTTTTTTTTTTTTTTACTGGCCAAGCCATCAGAAGCATTTCATAGTTAGTCAGTCAGTCAGTCAGTCAGTCAGTCAGTCAGTCAGTCAGTCAGTCAGTCAGTCAGTCACACACACACACACACACACACACACACACACACACACACACACACACACACACACACACACACACACACACACACAATACTTGACACTCGACACTCACTTGGGAGGGGCAGGCAGGATGGTGTGGTAGTTGTAGTGCTGCTGTTGCTGGTTGAGGATCTGCAGCTGCAGGAAGAGCTGTTGCTGGTGGAGGAGTTTTGCGTAGGATGAGTCCATCTGGGGTGGACGCTCTTTGTCTGCTTTCTGGTCTGGAGGGATGTACTGGTGGTACTTCAGCTTCTTCACCTACACCCAGGAAACAAAACTTTTTAGAGGCAACTCAAGTCTTTAATACTTTTAAACTATGAATGTGTGACGTTCATCCTGCCTCGTCTTAAACTACTTCATTGACTGATTTGTAACATTCAAATAAGCATGGTTGACAGTTTAATAAAACTACGTGCACAGTTTCAGTTTATGTAGTTGGAAAGACAGTAATAACATGACTACAGTCAAAGGGCAAGTATTTTCAGTTCAGGAAAACAAAGTCTGTATTCTGGTGTAATAAGGATACTGCAAGTGCAAAAACATGGTATCTCTTCCTCTTCACTACAGATTTCTCCTTATATTACTGTTAAATGTCAAAACATCAAGTCTAGAGAGAAGCCCTGGTTCTTTAATTCTGAAAGAACTGACACAGAAACCAAACCAATCTAGATGATGAATTCTAGTTTCTTGGTTAATGCAATCTTACACATCTTACAACTTTAATTCCTAAAAGATGAACTACTATCAAAAAACAGCCTAAAAGATATGTGCTGATAACTTCCCAAAGATAATTGTAATACAATAATAAACAATAATAATATTGTGGATGTATATTTTTGGCACCGGTATCTCCTGTGTCCTGCGTGTGAAAATAAAACGAAAGGCTTGCTGACCTTAGGTTTGCTGTCCTTTGGTTTCTTGGGTCTGTGTGGAGGACGGTCTGAACTTGTCTTACCCTGGGACTGCTGACAGAAACCGTGAAAAATGGGGTCGGGGAGGAGGAAGTGAAAAAGTGAAGAGGCAGATTTATAGCAGTTTTAGCTGCTCCACAAAAAATTAAGGTCAAATGCATTCATAAGTCATCAAATGCACAGGATGTTCAACTCGAAATATGTGAATATGGTATGGTATATGAATATGGTTCTGTGATGGTCAAAAGAGTAAAAAATAACCAGTAGTACTCGCACCTTGGCATGTCCAGTAGAGGGGCGGGAGTTTATTAAAGTCACTGTCGTCCCATTTGTCGCTTTTGGGAATGGGGAGGTGTCTGACCCATTCACCTGGGGAGGAGGGGGTGGAGGAGGAGGCGGAGGAGGTGGGGACTCTGTAATGAACTGAGAAGATATTACTCTGGTTAATGGCCCCATCAAGTTTATCATCACTTGCTTTGTTTTATTCATTTCAATTCATTCTTTCAAATTGAAATTCTGTATCCTGGGATTGGTACCTGTGTGGGGGACATGTCCCCGTTCTGGGTGAGGACTTCAGAGGGGGACAGCTGAGGGACGGCACTCGAAGGAGAGTCGTGATTGGTTAGCTGGTCTGGTGACAGAGCATCGCTGCTGTCTTCATCTAAAGACGAGCTCTCTCCCTCTGAGAAAAAATATTTTCAGATTTAGTGAAACAAACAGTTATCAAGGCAACTCATGGTGGTCTGTGATAAACTGCTGTGGCCGGTGAAACAACAATTCAATTCCTGGCTTCCACGCAATGTGTTAAGAAGGGTTGTACTGGTAACAATGCTTTTTTTGTACCGTGTGAAGTCATTCAAACTGCCGCAGCCATCACCATAAACACTAATTTTAAATAAATAAAATAGTTATTTTTAAACTTTTTGAATGCATTCATTTCTGTTATGGTCTATTATCTATAGCATATATAATCTAAATGTCTATCTTTATTCCAGTGTTGTCATTAAGAGGCAGACATTGCAGTAATATTGGTCTGCATCAGCAGAGCATGTGAGTGGAGCGCCAGCAAAGATTTTGGTTCGAGCACAGAGCAGATAAAGCGCCGCCTTATCTCTCGCTCCTGCTCACACCATGAGTTGGAAGCATGTCCGAGCCCAACCCAAGCTCACTGCGTAGGCTATATGCAGATGGAGGCGCCGACCATCTCCCTCCATGCCGCCCTGGAGTAGCGGGGAAATCCGGCAGACTTTGCAAGTGGCTGAATGAGGAGCTCTGGGCTCAGGGGGCAAGAGGGAGGGCAGGCGACGTTCATTTGATGAATACAAAGCAGAGCGGGAAATGAACAGCTCCGTGAGAAGGAGTGGAAATTCTGAACACTCCACTCTGCTCACATGCATTCGTTATTGAAACGCTAGTCTCGCTTTGCAAGACACTCCTCCAAAGCACGCTTTCTAATTTTATTTAGAGGTTGTACCTGAAATGCTTTAACTTCCAAAAAAACCACACAGTGCCGCAGCTCCTCTTTTCACCCTGTGTGTTGCGTTGTCTGTTTTGTTGTTTGTTTTAGCTACAGAGTGAGGCATCTCACTTCTGTTCCAACTTTGTTTGTAGTCTCACATGTGCAGTACCTGGAACAGCACTACCAGCCAGTCAGAAGAAGAGTATGAGGGGAGTGCCATGCTAGCAGCTAGGTGAGCATTATAATGTGTTAAAAAAACCTGCATGTTTGCTGGTTTGTTGTGTTGTGTGGTGGACTTTGGGCTTTTATATTTTGTAAACCTATAACATGCACCAAAATATATATAACACAATAAAGAAAGGGAAAAGCCAAAGAGCATAATATGAGCACTTTAAACCAATCAGGATCGCCTTGGGCAGTGCTAAGCACCGGGAAAAGCCACGTTTACGCTGCAAAATAATCTCGGAAGGAACTTGTTTTGGTCGAACATGTGTATGTTTAAAAGTTGTTTTAGATTGGAGCGATAGTCTAGCTAGCTGTCTGGATTTACCCTGCAGAGACATGAGGAGCAGTTAACCATAGTCCTCATAAATCCACCGAAGTTTAAAATACCAAAACAAAGGAAGCCCAAGGTAACGGATATCTGGCCTAAATGAGTGCAATCCGGAAATGGAGCAATCCCGGAAGTAGAACGCCAAAGAGATTCATATACCATTGAAATATAGACAAAACAATATTTATTGACAGTAACGTGCTTGCGGTGGACGTGATACACATTCATGTTTGATTGTTAAACACCGCTGACTAACTTTAGAGAAGTTATACAACATTGAATGTCCTAGCAGGTTTCGAAACAGGACCACAGTATGTGCAAACATAGTTGTTGTGTCACTTCTGTGAGTTGTTAGTCAAAAGTTGTGTGGTTTAGTTTTCATGGTAGGATGATGCAACCTTAATAAGGTGTGTGTGTGTGTGTGTGTGTGTGTGTGTGTGTGTGTGTGTGTGCGCGCGCGCGCGCGTTTGTTTGTTTGTTTGTTTGGATGTATTGTTTTGTTCCATTTGTACCAGAGGCCTGTACTACAACGTCAAGCATCAACGTGCCCTGGATTTCTTTCAGTTGTTAGCCCGCAGTCCCAAATAAGCTGTGTCATGACGGTGGTTAACAACTAGTTCAATCAACCCAGAGTTTCCCAATCCAGCGATTGGAAGAAGAACACAGACATGGTTTTACGGGCAACATACAATACAGCCGCTTTATTTGTGTGTACACATGCAGTGTCTGGCATTTCTGGCTATTAATTGCTCTTTAGTATCCATGTGTTTCTCAGAGTGTGACTGTAATGTGTGTTGATGAAGCTATGAGTGACTGAATGTTCTCATTAAAAGGTGTGCACATGTTGTACTGGTTTTTTGAAGACATTTAGACTGGTCTGCAATCTGTGTGTGTAGTTACCCAGCGGTGAGTGCACAGGGCAGTCGACAGACAGGATGTTCTTGTGAACCAGTTCGATGGGACCTGGTCTGTGGGAAATCTTGTCGTTGAGGTCATCGGCCAGTCGCGCTCGCTTCAGTTGCAGCTGCTTGGCCTGCAGGGACGGCTCTGCAGAAGTCTCTGTGCAGGACACAGCGAAGTCAACATGCATGCATGCAACTTCATTCATCAAGTAGTTTAGATAGATAGATATACTTTATTGATCCCAAATTAGAAAATTCCTATGTTAAAGCAGCAGGTAAAACAGGCATTGCACACTCCATAAATATAACATGAGAAAATGCACAATATAAGGTTATACTACAATACACAATGCATATGCTAAACTACTACTTCTAAAGTATAAATTATAAACAAAGGATTTATTTTAATGTATAAGATACCATCAGGTATGTACTTTGTAAACAAACAATGTATATAGGCATAATCCCTTTAAATATGTCAAGCAGATTCATTAAGACAGGTAGTACAGTGAGTGAGTTTTCTGAAGCTCATAGATACTGAGTGTTAAGACTGTTAAATTCTAAGAAATATGAACTATACCTAAACCTTATCACACTTAATTGGTTCCGTTTTGTTTACTGTATGGTTCCTTTTTAATAAAGTTTTGTGTATTTCACTTGGCCTAAACCTTTCATTCTACACTATTGAAAATACTATGGGAATTCTTGAGAGCCTAAAAATGAAGTTCTACTTAAAAACTCACCCTCTAGAATGTGCATCCTGACCAGCTCGGAGCGCTCAGGACGACACCGGATCTTCCTCTTCAGATAGTCCTCGGTCTGGAGTGTGTAAGAAAATGGAAGATCACAAGCAAAAGGGTGAGAAACAATAAAGAGTGTGGGGAAATATAAAGACAATGTGAGGGGGACAGGAGAGAGGCAACACAGCTGCAACAAGTCCTTAAAGTGATGCTAAGCAGATGTTAATCCAGCTCTGTGTCATCTTTATGTGGGCAGTGTGTTTAGATGAACAGTGTTTGGCTTCTCTCCATGGTGCCAGTGCCCAGTGCTCAGAGAAGCAGAGGTCAGCTAAGATCGTCTTTCGTGACACGGAAGAAAGACACAAACCAGTCATCTGCCCCCACTGCATGACAAAGAGCTAGATTTAAATCAGTTCTCAATGGACACTTGTTAATTGATTACAGTAAATCAAATATATTATTTAGCTGCCATCTTTGTTGCATTGCCAATACTGTGACACTCTCTCATTGAATTTTGTTGTTGATGATGTTTCTGCAGTTGGTGCTTTTTTTCTTTTATTTGTAAAATGTATAAGTAAAGATGTTTCTCGTTGCAAATGCTAACTATGATACAACTAAAAGCATCCACAAACTAGGTATTGGTTGAATTACTACCCCATGACTTGAATCAGTAATAGAGTACAACAGAATTTGAATTATGAATTTAAATTAGGCAACTTTGTATGATGGCCGCTCCAGATGGCAGCAAGAGGTAGATCTGACCTTGGGTAATGTAAAAAAAACATGCTAATTATGCTGAGTTAGTCTGTGTCGCTCCTTACCTAAAGACTGCTACTACTACTATATGTATGGCTAAAGTTTTGATTTATTTCCTGTCAGCATAACATTAAGTATCTATATTGACAGTAGAATTAAACTCAATTTTCAACTCAAAATTCAAGCTGTTTAAACATACTGTAAGCGTTCTCCCCCTGCAAAGCTTCAACAAAGCAAGTCCATTGAGGATGAAGGAAACTCAGTACTTAAGACACTCACCCTCGCTCGCTCCAAACTCCTCCGCTGTTCGTGAAAGGCTGCTGGGCTCTTCAGCGCTGCACGGAGACAGGGATGGAGAAAGGGATGGAGAAAGAGAGAGGGATGAATGCAGCTCACAAGGACTCTAAACAGCGTTGTGATGCTCCTTTCAGCAGGCAACAGTGTGAGAACAGATACAGCTATAGAGGAAGACAGACTCAAAGCAGAAGTGGCTGCAGGACGAGGAGGGTCAGAAGTGCTATTCTAACCACACACTGATGACAGCTCAGTAGGCTGATGAGCCACTGCAGCATGCGGTGTGTGCAGGAATAAAGCAGCACCATTCTTTCTGCAGTGAAAGCCACTTTAGTTATTACAAATTAAACTGTACCTGCTATCCATTGCTTTGGCCTGTTGTTTGGACCACGGTCATGTTATCATTGTGCTCATTGTAGCCAATGGTTGTGGCTTATCTTATCTGTAAGCTTAAACTGAGTATAGAAGTTTGAATTTACATTTGGACATATTTGAGATTTGTGAGATCAGACTTTTAAAACTATTTCAAAGACTGTCTGTGTGAAGTCTGAGAGATGGACAGGAGCTTGAACATAAATTCTTGATGACTAGTCGTCTGGAGTGGATCGTTAAAAAGGAGCACAGAGACAGAGGAAAGTGCCGATTGACGGCTAGACTGCTGCACATTAAGAAATTCTACATTCAAGATGGCTCTCAGCCGTGACTGCCTGCAATGTACCTAGTATATGGGTGAAATGTCTATGTGGTATGTGTGAATGGAAGCATGTATTAATGCATTTTAAGCCAGACAGTTAACACCTCAAAAGAAAAAAAAAAACATTGACACAAAAATGTACGTACAAAACTTGCACGTAACATGGTTTGGTGCCATTAAGATATTGGTCCGAGAGCAGTTTCCATTTCGATGTCATGAATAGAAAATGTAAACAGACACCCACAAAGATGTTTGCTGTATTTGAGGAAGGATATTGGGAGGACAGTGTCAGTTATGATGATGCAACAGAGCATTCATCGGATTGGTTAAGAGCTGGTGAAATTCCTGCCAAAGGTGTGCAAGTGTGGACATTCTGGCTACAGTGGGGCGTCAACTGTATGTGTGCTACAGATGACTGGGCGGGGGTGGGCGGCGTTCCTCATGTCACAACCCTGAGGTTCAAAGAAGAAGATCTACATACCAGTTGTGACATGGCCAACACTCGAGATTACAAGAAAACAGGCAACAGGTCAGCTGATCCCATCACTATCGTCAACAAAATAATTCTTGCTCATGTTTAAGGGTTTGACTGATGGAGGGGGGGGGGCAATGGAATTGAAATCCCTTGGCATATACACTGTTTTTTCAAATGTGTTTTCAATAATAATTTTAGGCACTGATCAAATTACCTCTATAGTACTGAGTATCCAAAAATGCCTCATCATTAATATATATAATACCTAAGGAGTCAATCTCGTTAGGGTGAGTGAGCCAATAAGCATGCAGCATGCTTATACCAGGATCTAATAATGCTGGTCATTGGCTGTCTAACGTTACACGTAGTAGAGGCAAGTAGGGACAACTCTTTGTTATGCAAAGAGACTAGGCTCACGTTTGTGTGTATTTTGAAAGGCTTGGATAGTATGTGTAACATGGGTGTAAAGGAAAAACAAAACAAAAAACACAAATTGTACCGTAATATGTAATGTTCTTCTTCTTTTTGTTAAAATCTCAGATGCTGATTAATAAACTTTCATGTCAAATTTATCACCCAGAAGCTCAGGCATACTTTGATTTCTTTGTTGAATTACTACATCATATCATATGAAAAACATGACTGACCTCTGGACACAGGGGCATCCTTATTGCTTGTTCATCCATATATCTATGCGTTTAATATCTCCTAATCTAGCACAATTATTACCTCCGCTAAGGAGGTTACGTTTGATTGTCAGCAGGATAACGGAAAAAACACTTTCATGAAACTTGGTGGGAGGGTGAATCATGCGCCAAGGAAGAACCCATTACATTTTGGTGTGGATCCTTATCATGGGGCAGAGACAAATTATTTGTCACTTTTGTTAATGCGAGATAGGGTATTAGACCTTGGCAGAGGTCTGCACTCTCTAAGTGCCCTTCTAGCTCTTGGTTGTATTCTCTTGTGCAGAAACACCCTGCTTCACTCTTACATAGTTGATATTGACACATTGCACCAACAACTACGTAGGAGCATCTCCGCAGCGAGTGGGAGGTAGGCCCGCACGATTCGGGAAAAATATGAATCACAATATTTTTTGCTTAGAATTGATATCACGATTCTCTGTCACGATTTTTTTCTTACTAAATGTATTGTTCAATGCACACATGAACCATGACAAAACAAAACAAATTGGCAGTAACCAACATACATTTTTTGGCACCTATAGCACATTGTTCATCACCAGAAGCCTGTAAACATAGGGGCTTCAATGAAGAGCAGGGAGAGCATTGGGAGTGCTTTAAAACATATTTTATACAGTCTATGTTTAGAACTCACAGAAGAAAGTAGGAGCATTTGTGTTTGTAATGGTTTGTAGTCGGCTCGTAAAATTCAATGAGAATTGAAATCATTAAAACAAAACAAAAAAACTATTTAAAAACAAAAAATGTAATCGTGAACACGGTGTATCGAGATCACGATTGATAGTGCAGGTCTAGTGGAAGGTCAAAGTTAATACCCCTGTGGTTACTGAGAGAGGTAGCAAAACCAGTGTGAGGATTTGATACCACAACCACACTGAACCTTTATCAGTTCCCATCATCCCAAATGCTCGGCAGCTGGGCAACATTCATGAAATATCTTATTATTGATATACATCACAATTTGGACATATCTTGGTACAGTTCCACTGGCCATCGATTCCACAAGTTGATACATGATGATCACCCTCCTTGCTCTTTAGCAATTCAAATGATCTTCACTGCCCTATCATTCAACATGGGGCTTGACAGCTGAACAGACCTTGCTCTACCTTGCTGTGGTCTTGAGGCAACAGTCAAAATAAGGGCTGTTTGGAAAATCCTATGTTCGAGGAAAACATCTCCTTGAGAGCAAACAATCTTTGATGAATCTCTTTAAAACCACTCCTTCCCTTGCTCCTCTTTTATGTATTATTGTCTCTTTGTATCTCCACAAAAGAGTGGCATGAGAGTAACATATTCCACCATTACATGCTGATCCTAATTCAACATGAGGCCTGTTGCATAAGGAGGAAACAGACAGATTTACTGTAACTACTTAATGGTTGAATGTGAGACTCCATGCTGCCTACTAAAACAAGTAGCTTGGCTGGTCTGAGTGTCCACTCTAGTGCATTCTTTCATGCCTAGTCCATGCTTTTAGTGCAAATTCAGCCAGGGGTTATATTACCCAGACCAACAGAGAAAGTAACAGCTGGAAATAATCCAACTTTTAGGGACAAGCAACATGTTTTGGTTTCTTCACGTGTCACCCCATTAAGTGACAAGGAATCTAAAAAAAACAGACAGAAAATACTAAACATTAAATAATTTTGGACATATAACTCCATCTTCCCTTCTTGAAATTAACCTAGACAATTCAGTGCATCTTTAGTATCTCTGTCTGAACTGGGCCTGACAGTCACCTTCCCGGGTTTCCTGCTTTCATTTGGAGACATATTTGACTCTACAATCACTACCATACTATATATACTGTATGAGGCTCAAACAATTCCTGAAAAAAGGCCTGGTACTTACAGCCCATAGATACATTCTACACTGAAACATAAATAGAAAAACATATCTCTGCCTTTTGTGATGTGCGGAACTGTGAAACAGGAAGTGGATACAGAAGAACAGGAAGCTGCCCTATTTGATAACACACAAAGTGGTGCAAAGACACCTCCAAATATGACACATGCAGCAGGCACACACTCATACCCTTAACATGCAATACGAGGGGTGATATTTTCAGCAAAAAACAGGCAAAAGAAATGTCAGAATATTGTGTTACCTAAAGATATTTTAAAATCAAATTCACACAGAAACGCATCTAAGTTTAGAACTTCTAAACATATCCTGTATAACAGATGAGGATCAGATATCGCTTTTTAGCTTGTGAATCAACTGGCTGTACACATATAGCTAAGCGTGTGTATTATGTAACAACCTAATTAATCTCTCTGCCAGGGTCTTATATGTCTAGCGCTGTAACATCAAGAAAGAGTTAACATTTTGACCTAAGCTTAAAAAGCACAGGCACACTGCCCTAGTTGTCAGCCAAAGTCTCTATTAGCATCATAATACTGAGAACTTCCAAACGCTAAACAGAAACTACATTACTACTCTGCATACTACAACACTAAATCTTAAGATGAAACTAAGTCACTTTGTGCTTTTTCTGGAGCGGTGAGCATGTGCATGCTTGTAGATGTAACAATATACCATATGTATGTAAATGTAAAAAGGGAAGTACCCACATCGACGATAAGAGTTTGCAGAATACAGTTCATCTGAATTCAGAGACTGAGACTTACGTGGCATGATCCCTTGGCTGACCAGTTCCTCTCGTGTACGTCTCTGCTGGAGTTTAAGCTGGAGGACTGCATGGAGACAGCAGAGGTGAGGTGGGGGGAGAAGGAGAAGAGAAAGTCAGTGACAGCCAGTGAGAATAAGAAACTGCAGCGATGGAGCTCTGAGCCCCTGAAGCTGAAGAAGTCTCTTATTGTCCAATAATCAGCAGTCCATCAGTCCCGTTAACATAAATAACCACGCACCATATACATTTGAACTGACATGAAGAGGACCTGCATTCACTGGCACCCAATTCATCCTCCCATTTCACTCCACTTCCGTGTTTTTTTTTTTTTTTTTAAGCTAACAGGCAGAGGAGGTGGGTACAAGGAGGGTGTGATCAACATTCTACATACTTCCTGTTTCTGGACTTTTTTTTAAATTTTTGTCCAGATAAATAAAAGGAAAAAAAACGTAATAACTAGAAGAATGTGTAGGATAGATAGAGCAAGCACAGTAAAAAGGATGAGAGAAACACAGGAAGGGAAAAGGAACAGTTAGAATGCAGACTGAAACAAGACCAACCTCGATTAGAGAGTAGTTTAAAAAAAATAAAACATAGAGCTGATTTCCCCGTCATTTTAAAACAGGAAGCACTTGTTACATAACACAGAGGCCGCGTGAGAGAGTTTTTAGGAACACAGAGCTGGACAAAAAGAGTAGGACCCTGTTTGGCATTTCTGCATACACAAAGTTGTTGTTCTCATCTTGGTAAAGTAACAAATGGACCCTTGGGCTGAATGCTCATTCTAGCCTCATGATCATACTTATAGTTAAATTATAAACCAAGTTAGACAAGGGCAAGAAAAAAGAATTCTACAAAATAACAAATTTAAATATGGACAGCTGCAGAATCATGCAAGTGCATTGTTTTTCATAATTTGTTGCAGTATCTGCTTCTCTGCAACACAGTAAGAAGTCATTTAGGGAAGTGACCTTTCAGCCAGTCACACAAACAAACTAACGAACTATAAACACATTACTGACCATGCCAAGGCAGTACAGAGCAGCGACAGGGCCACTGCACTTGCCGAATGATGTTTTGTATTTTTAAGGCTGTTACTGATATGACATTATACTTCCCTGTGCGTCTTGGAAACAGCTTGTTTACAAAACGAAGATGTTGCACACTTACTGTTCATCTTGGTTTTAAGTTCACAGTGTTTAATAAAAATCAGAGGAAGAAAAGTTTTTGTTATGACACTAAATGCTATTTTCACCGACACAGACATTCAGCTCAACTCCACTGAGCTGAGACACTTGTTTTATATGTACCAGCTGTCCCTGTTGAAAGTGTGTGTGTGTGTGTGTGTGTGTGTGTGTGTGTGTGTGTGTGAAGCTGAAGCTTCCCAAGAATTTCTGGGCCGGGGTTGTGTCTGCTACACAAGCAGCACCTGTTCCTTCCCAAAGTGACATCATTGGTGCTTGCAGGCTAGCTTAGCCGTCCTGCGTAGCGGCTGCTGTGTTAGCCCCTCTGTTATGACAAACAATCCAGGCCTGGGGAGAAACACTGCAAGTTCCATAAATTTACATCAGAGCCTGTGCAACTAAATGTCATTCCTTGGCTCTAAATTCTCACTGGTGATCCCAGCTCCTCTTTGTTATATTTGCAAGTGTGCATGCTCTAAATCATGAGGGATCAGGCTAGCGCTAGAGACTCACCTCTGGAAGTAATAACATGTCAGTTCACATTCAGCGATGTAAACACAGAGACCTAAACATAGCCAGGCAAGTTCATGTATATGTTGCACCAGCAGCTGAGAGATTCCTTTTCCCACAGAGCCATACACACAGGCAAACACTTAAGAGACTCACGTGTTGCCACACACACATGCACGCACGCATGCACACCATGGCAGAGTGCAGGATAAGATGCCAAGCCACTTGGCACTTCCAGGGAAAAGGTTTATTCTGGGAAAGAGAATCTTAAACTTCCCTCTATCCCAGCCCCACATCTCCATGCTCCCTCCTCATATTCTTTCACACAGACGGGACACTCAAGTTCACTTATTTATTCTCTCATGCACTCTCTTTCTCATTCCTCTGTTCATGCCTCATCTCTGGCAGTAAGTGAACTGGACATCCTTGCATTAGCTGTTTAGGGGCTGGGAATGGCTGTTTTCACCAGTCTGTCAACCAACTGAATTACTAAGTAAAGAGACGTTTCTAAAAAAGACTTAAAAACGATAACCTATCGGCCATTATTTTCTTAGTGGTTTGAAAAGAACTAAAAATGTCCCATGGCATGAACATTTCACTTTATGAGGTTTTTTAACATTAATATGAGTTCCCCCAGCCTGCCTATGGTCGCCCAGTGGCTAGAAATGTTGATAGGTGTAAACAGAGCCCTGGGTATCCTGCTCTGCCTTTGAGAAAATGAAAGTTTAGATTGGCCAATCTGGAATCTGGCCCCTTATGAGGTCATTCAGGGCAAGGTTACCTCCCCTTTCTCTGCTTTGCCCACCTATGAGAGAGAGACATCATGGCTTTCAAACGAGCAAAGTGGCAGTTGGTGAAGCCCCCTCAAAAGTTACAGACTCAGAAATGGCACATACTAAGGAAAGCTTATTGTGGGACTGGCTCTAGTGGCTGTAATTCTGCACCAAGGCTGAATTTTGGGCAAGAGACTTCAGATATGGTATTAGGGGACCACTAAGGTCTATATAAAAGAATCCAAAGAGCATCATGTCATGGGTCCTTTAATGTATGTACAAAAGGGGTATTCATAAAAACACAGTGACACATCATACACTCCAGCGAAGGTGCTAAGTGTGAAATGTAGCAGTGGTGTTAAAACTGTAAGCTGAGGTGAGAAAACCATATTGTACGAAATTATCTACAGATAAGGCAAGCATGGGGGCCCAAAACCTATACAAATATAAAGGCCAGAGTTGTTAGTACAGGAATCATAACCATAAGTTCTGCACTGGGGTTAGAAGTGTAAATAACAACTTTGGTACTGATAGTGTGTGTTTAGTGTAGTTTAGACACCTAGCTATTGTCAATGGTCTGCAATTAACTGATTTCTGAAATATTGAAGAAAAGTCAGTGTGGATTATTTTTGAAAAAATAAGTTAAATTCGACAATGTCCTTATCTAAAATCAGGTTTGAGGGCCATTTTGTTTAATTTAAGAAAAGGATGAAAGGGCAGGGCAGTTTTATTGGGATGAGGCTACAGTCAAAACTGGCCTCTGCACTTAAAAGTTAAAGTTAGAGCCAAGGAACACAGACAGCATTTACAGTTTTTAGATGAAGAATGGTGAAAAAGCAAAAAGGTTTTTAAAAAATGTACGTAACAAAGAAAGCATTATAAGCCATAACCAGCAAACCTTTTGCCTGGCTCAAATGGATGTGCATTGCTGAGATAAAGGCTGAGAGACCCCCTTCCGCTATCTATTTTGCATGGGTCATTGATGTATAATAAAACCTGGATACAGCGTTCAAGGTGGAGCCCCCTTCATTCCTATAAGATATGCTCAGCGGCTCATAAAGCCAAAAAAGTTCAACTTTGGCTTATAAAATGACCCAGATGATCGGCGCTGCTTCCACACTATAGGGCCCTCAGAGCAGGTGCACTAGAGAACGTACCCGGCCGAGCACTCCTCTAACTTAAATGGAGATTAAATGATTAAATTGTGCGGCTCTTCTAGACTTTTCAAATAATATCGTAACAAACAGATCAAATTCTGATAAAAATACAAACAAGCAAACAAGTTTTTTTCTCCCGTCTATAGTATGTCTGGCAATGCAAGACTAGCATACCTTTCATATTTTTTAACCTGACAAATACAAATAAGACACAATCACTGATCAAATAGTCAGCTGATAAAGTTTCTGTTTCCGTTCAGTATTTGAACACAGCAGCTTTACAGTTACAAACTATGTCTTATTACACAGTAAAAATCTGTTTCAATTGAGAAAATAAAATAATATTGTCCAGACCTAAAATAGTAAAACATGGACATTAGGGAATTCTGTTTGCATATGCTGACACAGAGGTCATTGTCCACTTTTGAACAAGACCTTTGATAATGTAATAGTAGAGGGGAAAGAGACATCCACGGATTAGGTGTAAGGTTCAAGAGGCATCGGAGAGGGAGAAGAAGAGGTCAGCGAGGTAGAGCCAAGTTCTTAGTGGCCAAGTAGGCTAATCCTGCTGTGCTTATTCGTCATCAGATCTGTTTAAACATGTCCGAGTTCGTCACCGTCCCCAAAGACCCCCCCCCCGGCTCGGCACAGTAAAGCCCACACACACACACACACACACACACACACACACACTGCTCTGTTCCCACACTGAGTGAAATATTGAGCACGAGGAAGGAAACGTACATGATCACACTGCCACACACTCCACTAACAAACACTCTCACAGACGCTCTGCATAGACGTTGCACTTGGCATTGCCGTTGGAAATATTCTATTTGGAAAGCCTGTTGAAATGGTCTTCTGCATGAGCTTATCATTTGCACAGCAGCTCTGTTAGACTGCATCTGTTCAACAGAAAGATGAACGCAGCGCCTGACCACAGCAAATGTTTCACACATCAGTGAGAAAGGAAAGAGGCTAGATGGCAGAAACAATGTTAAGGCCATTTACACCTCAGAGTCACTTCCACTGCATTTGCACAGCTGCACTGTGCTGGGTAGCCAGATGACAACAAGAGGAGTTGTGGTGAATACTAATTATCTTAAAGTTCAAGAAGGACAAGTCAAATTCCCAGCGCTTTTAATGGCTTTATGTAATTCCTGTCACTTACACTTACTCTGGACAGAGATGAGTGCCTCCTCTGAAGAATTTGGCAAAGGTTAGCAGTTAGCAAAAATCACCTGGAATAATAACTAACAGCTGGGGTGTCATGTATGCAGTGACACTGTAACATGCCGGCTGTTTTTATGGTCCAATCAAAATTCCTTCCGCCTTTTTGGCTGGACCGTAGGACCAACACTACGAGCTCAGAACTCTGTCCCTTTGTGACTGAGTGATTCATTTTCACCAGGATACACACTATGAGTTTTTGTGCATACACATTAATTTGTTTCTTTACTACAAAAATCCACAGGGCATCTTTAAGACTGAAGTAATATGTGATATGACTTCATATGCTCAGTCATTTACACCTGTGGCCACCCACACTTCTTGACAAAGTGGTCAAGTCTGTCTCTCTATTGAATAAGTTAATCAGAAAGAACAGAAAACCACTTCTGCTTCCTTCTTAGACATGCAAGTCATCCAAATTGCTTATCTTTAGAAAAGCCCCATTAACTTTTAAAGTGAAGCCATAAAGTCCTGGTATGAACTTGTAGACTGAATCACATACACACAAACCATATCAGCTATCCTGTGTCTCTACTGGCGTATATGCCGCTCCAGATCGCCCACCTTCTTTCAGGCTGTGATAGACTAGTCTGTCATGATCCATCATCAGTACTGTCTTCTCCATGTCTTCTCCCATTAGGGGAGAGCCCGGGGGGGAGGGCTCAAAGGACAGGCAATGGTTGGTGTCCAGCATTATCATTCAGAATGGAGATAAATTATCTGGTTAACATTAAACGTCTCATTCAAAAGTGGTCCTCCTCAAATCTCAAATGTTGGCAGTTTTGGCTGAAGAGGGGAAGAAAGAAGAATCCTTGATGTGTCCAAATTGCAACAGCTGTCCCTTCAATTAGCTGTCCCCTTTCCAAGGGAAGGACAGGCATCAAATGCTTCCGAAGACCCTTACAAGTCAAATAAAATCTCCTTTTAAATCAAAACGTGAAGGAAAAATGCTGCTGTTGCTGCTGCTGCCTCTCCTCTTCTCTCCAAGCACCCCTCTCTCTCTCTTCTGTATCGGAGAAATCGATTAGTCTGTCTCTTTTTCTCGCTTCTTCCTCCTGCTCTCTCCTTCCCTTGCAGTGGCGGCCGGCGAGTCACGACAGCGCTGCTCTGCAAAGGTTTCCCAGAGAGAGAGAGAGAGAGAGAGAGGGGGCGGGAAGAAATCCACAGGGCGAGTCGTGGATGAAAAGAACAAGGGAGCGGAGGGGAGGAAACTGAAAAGAGGCCAGTGGCGGACGAAAAGAGGCGACAGGGAGCTCGGCAGACGGATTGCCCAGAAAGACTGCTCTTGCTTGCTTGCTTGCTCACACACACACACACACACACACACACACACACACACACACACACACACACACACACACACACACACACACACACACACACACACACACACACACACACACACACACACACACACACACACACACACACACACACACACACACACACACACACACAAAGTTCTCCTGCTCAGCTGTTGTCATTCATTCACTGTTATGGTTGCCACATGCTAACTCCTCCCTGTCAAACACATGTACACAGACATAGCAAATAGAACAAAATCACAGCATTACCAAGGAGACAATCTGTTCTTAAATAATTTCTAGATAGCATAGGTTTGCTCTCAAAAATGGTGACTCATTTAAAAAAAAAAACTTTTATTGGATGAGTGTAAACAGCAGTAACTGTTGTCAGTGATGACCTCATCCAACATAATCGACCTTTGTCAAAAATACTTGGGTAAATCTGATACTGGGATGAATCACACACCATCTCACACAGAGTGATTGATTGATACCCAATCACCACTGCAATTCTGAAATGTTTTTTGCCCTTTCTGCCCTTGAGGAAAGGCATCTCATTCAGACAGGAACTCTATGAAATATGTTATGAGAGGGAATAGGAGTCTTCCTATTGGACTGGTGAGACCGAAGAATCAAAGCTGATGCATCTGAATAATCCTGTTGGAGAAACTCAGATTGTTTTGCGGTCCAGTCCCACCACCAAACTGTGGCTCCTACATAATGCTGATGTTAAGCCCCGTCCCTGGCCGCACCCTCCCCCCTCTCTCCACTCTGTTTTAAATAGCAAGGCCAGCTGGCCATAAGGGGGCTATATTCAGCTTAGTATCACCTGTGCGCTTGCAGGGTAAGGTTACTCTGAGGCACACACATTGCCTGCAAATACACACGCTAACTTTTAAGCCGCTTTCACCGGGCTGAATCAATGTTTTATGATACATGACACAATGGGAGATACAATGCTTTCATACCTTACATTTCAATATACATACAGTACATGGAGTAGGGCTGCACGATATGAGGAAACTATGCAATAACGTTGTTGAATATCGCAATAACATATTAATTTAATTATTTAATTATTACTAAATAAACAGAAGTTTACTCAGTTCCGTTGCTTTCAGTGTTCTGCTGTAATACAACACATTGCTTGAGTTTAAAACAAATGAAAGGACATTTTTTATAAAGTGCCGTTTTCAACTGATATTTTCTTTCAACTAACACAAAAAAATCTCTTAGTGTCTTTAGCGGTATGCCGCAGCTTTTCGCGATGTGAATATTGCGCCAGTTGATATTGCAATGATGATAAAAACGATATATTGTGCAGCCCTAACAGAGAGGGGTCGACCTTTTAATAACACAAAGGCCTGAGTATAAATATCAAATCAATCAAAACTCAGCACCCTGTCTGATATCATATTTGACCACACACAACAGACAGACAGACAGACAGACAGACAGACAGACAGACAGACAGACAGACAGACAGACAGACAGACAGACAGACAGACAGACAGACAGACAGACAGCACCTTGAACAAACGGTGACTACAACAGTCTACAATAACTGTCTGTTATGTGTGTGATTAAAGTCCACCTGCTGTTATGATTCACAGTCTGAGCAGGAACCAAAGAGATGACAACACACAGGGATTAGGATGTCGCCGTGTGGGTTGAGCCAATCTCAGCAACACACACATCATCAACTGACACACAGCATGCCAACATGTTTGTTTTCATCTTCATGGAACAATATCCTGAATTTTCCCTTTAGTTTTTTGCAACTGTAATTGTACAACTCTAATTCGGTGATTCAATCTGTGTTTTCCACTCAACAAAATATATGGGGCCTTGATTTAAATGGTAATATAAACATCATGAGAGGACGCCAATACAAAATATGTGTTGTTTGATAACTGTCATTGTAACCTTCGACCGACGGCAGGGTAAACCAGCAGTTTACAGGGGAATTTTTATTGTTTTAGGGCTTAGTGGCCGCAGTGTGTAGGAAGTACAGTTATGTTCTTTCTCGTGATTTGACTACACCTACATTAGTACTAGGTGTGGATGGAGGACTAAGTATCTATAGGAACTATTAGGTCTATAGCCATGCAAGCAGCTCTGTGGGGTTGCACATAGGCTGGCTGGGCTTTGAGCAACATGCTTTTAATGATTGAACAAGCTGATTTTTAGTATGTTTATTCATCCTATTGAAACCGTTGTTGAAATATAAAGGGTTGTTGCTGTTACTCAGGTAAGACCCAGCGCTGGTCTGCGGGGGTGCGCAGTCTGAATGGGAACGTAGACGGTTAAATCTGAAGTAGGTTGGAAAAACAAGATATTTAACGCAAAGTAAAATTTTTCTTTCACTGTGCTTGGTGCTCTAAAGCTCCACCTTCTCAGAGGTGGTATTCTGTGTAACCGAGCGGTATACAGTATATATATTCCAGCAGCGCTCCAAATTAACAAACGGTACAGTTTGTGCAAGAATGCGCTCTGCCACTCAAAGTGACTACCGTATTTTTCAATAGCACCCAATGTGTTTGTGACACACACACACAGAGAGAGAGAGAGAGAGAGAGAGAGAGAGAGAGAGAGAGAGAGAGAGAGAGAGAGACAAAAGACAAAATCAATATGTGGTGGCTGCCACAAACAAATTAATGTGTGGGAAACACTGGAACCAAATTGAAAAATATTGCCATAGCTAGTGACGCTACAAACAGCACAAAGACCATGAACTATGACACGCTTAATTTCCAGGAGGGTTGCCAATGTTTAAAATGTACACCAGTCAGAGATGCTCACAAGTCCCTGAGCTTGAGTCCAAGTCAAGTCTCTCGTGCTGCTCAGAACACTGCATAGCTATATATAAGGAATTTAAAGCATATAATATGTTATTATGACTCCTACATCATACAGTATCAGCTTTGATTAGTTGTTTGGTATATAATCAGTATAAACAGGCTATTGCAATATTACAACAAAACACCAGGAATGCTTTACTTTTAAAGTTTAAGTTAATAACTATTTTTCCTTGTAACATGAACATACTGTTCAGTACAGACCAAATATTAAGGTACTCAGGGTATCAGGATATAATGCTAAAATTAACACTATTTTTCACTTGCAGAGCACAACCGTTTAATGTGCACTGCGTCTACAACCATTGACAGCCTATAAACTACTGTAAGTCAGCATATCCCCCAAACTCTCAAACACAGTGTAACGTTAACTTAATAAAGCTGTAACGTAATGATCAATATTAAACTTGCAGCCAGCTGGACATAAATGATTATGTAACGTTAAATCCCCATCTAGTGAAGTCAAAGTTAACCTGCCGTAGGTCGTAGCTAAAGCAAGAAACAAGCTAACATTAGATGGCCAATGCTGAGCTGAACCTGTTTGCTAAACTATCAGGGTGCGTTTTCAGGTGCCCAATAAAATTAGATGTGTTTGAGCCAGAATCTTAAAACATTCAACATCAGACGTTTCTTAAAAGTAAAGATTGTTTACGAGTCCCGCATCTCAAGTCTGATTCAAGTCTGAAGTCTTTCGAGGACTAGTCTGAAGTCACTGTGTGTGTGTGTGTGTGTGTGTGTGTGTGTGTGTGTGTGTGTGTGTGTGTGTGTGTGTGTGTGGCCTAAGCGCGGCTCGAGTCTAAGTCTTAAACTCAAGTTGCCATCCCTGATACCAGTACTATTAATATATGATGTTTTTGCATGCTGTTTGTGTATAAGTTCTAGTCACAACCATTACATTTAGCAGCAATGTTTACACCCTTTAGCAAGAGAAATAAGCTGTCATGGTTCTGGCTTCAGGAACATTCCAGTGAAGCTATTTGGCCTTGGAAATCTTGTTCTCTCTTTATCTGGCACTAAAAAAAACATTTCTGGGAATTTAAAAAAAACACTGATTTTTGGGCAAGCAGACAGGATATAATGACTCTATGAAGGTCTTGCCAAAAAAGTGACTTGAAGACATCCTGTGGATGTGTAAATGAATGGAAAACTCCCCCACAGCTTCCAGTCAGTCATTATAGTTTGGACCATCGGGGGCATCAACGTTGGTTTGCTGTTTTCTTGTAAAATTGCATCTTATCATGCTGGTTTTTGGTATTGAGACAGCCAAGCAGCTGCAAAACATGACCTCCAAGTAATGTTTTTTTATCTTAAAACATTTCTGAAGTTTAGGTTATAAAGTTACTACAGCCTAAATGTTTTCTGTTTTTTTATTTATACCCTGGTCTTGGAACATCGTGACCCTCTTGGCACAGAGTGTCCTTCAGCAGGACCTGCCCAAAACAATTACCTACCACATTCCATTTTCCTTCCCACAACAATTAGTAGTTTCCGCAAACCTCCCCCAATCACCACCAACAAACAAGACCAGGCAAGCCAGATTCAGACAAAACCACACAAATAAATACACATATATTTGCACATGGCAGTCTATAGCATTGGCAGAGTGAATGAATATGTACTTTGTAAACCAGTCTCCCCTTTACAATTCAGTGGTAAATTGCAAAGGTCTAAATAATGAGCAATGTGTTGGTGTATCATGGCATCAGCTTTAAAAGAAATGGGGAAACAATTACATGCACTCTCTTCCCTCAGTACTGACCAACATGTGGCAGTAACACCTGTAATCAAAAAGTGTCAAGCATCCAGAGTTGGCATCAAATACTTGTTTGGAATCTTAGGCATGTTTAATTGTTCTTTTCCAGATATTTACTCACATAAATGACATTATTCTAGGGCTGGGCTATAGGATATGAATAGCGCCAAAATGATTTAAAAATGTCTATTGTATATATTTTTCTATATTGTTTCTATTGCAATGTTAAAAAAAAACATTTAATGTGTACTTAACAAAAAAGTGTAAAATAACTCTTAAATAAGTCTTATACTTTAGATTCCTCAAAGTAGCAACCCTTTGCTTTTTTGATAGTGCTGCAATCCCTTGGTGTTCTCTCAATGAGCTTTATGAGGTAGTCACCTGAAATGGTTTTCACTTCACAGGTGTGCCTTGTCAGGGTTAATTAGAGGAATTTCTGGCCTTTTTAATGGAGTTGGGACCATCAGTTGTGTTGTGTGTGCAGCAGTCAGGTTGATACACAGCTGACAGCCCTATTGGACAACTGTTAGAATTCATATTATGGCAAGAACCAATCAGCTAAGTAAAGAGAAACAAGTGGCCATCATTACTGTAAGAAATGAAGGTCAGTCGGTCTGGAAAATTGCGAAAACTTTGAATGTGTCCCCAAGTGCAGTCACAAAAACCATCAAGCGCTTCAACAAAACTGGCTCACATGAGGGCCGCCCCAGGAAAGGAAGATCAAGAGTCACCTCTGCTGCTGAGGATAAGTTCATCTGAATCATCAGCCTCAGAAATCACAAGTTAACAGCAGCTCAGATTAGAGACCAGATGTCACACAGAGTTCTAGCCGCATACACATCTATAGGACAACTGTTAAGAGGAGACTGCGCGAATCAGGCCTTAATGGTCAAATAGCAGCTAGGAAACCACTGCTAAGGAGAGTTAACAAGCAGAAGAGATTTGTTTGGGCCAAGAAACACAAGGAATGGACATTAGACCAGTGGAAATCTGGGCTTTGGTTCTGATGAGTCCAAGTTTGAGATCTTTGGTTCCTACCGCTGTGTCTTTGTGCGACGGAGAAAAGGTGACTGGATGGATTCTACATGCCTGGTTCCCACCGTGAAGCATGGAGGAGGAGGTGTGATGGTGTGGGGGTGCTTTGCTGGTGACACTGTTGGGGATTTAGGCTGAATCTCATAGCTAACTAACGTTGATTTGAACAACAGTCCCGCATTTCTCTGCCTTGAATGAACTGTATACATCGCATAGACTGTATATATTAATATTAACGGTCTATGATACATCGCTAAGTGCTTTACATATACTGTCCTGTATCACACAGGGACCAGGAGGACACAGCAGCTGGTCCACTTTGGGGCTGAAAACAAGCAGAAGTTTCTTAAATCATGTGTTCATGTTGTACCCATTCATTATTGCATTGGTACTGTATTATTGTAATCATTTGTAATTAATTCCTGTTCATGCACTTGTATATTGTTGTTGGTTATGATAGGGACACTGATGATTTGTGAGGGGGGGGGTTACTGGCCAACAGGCATCAGACTGGTCTGGAATAGAATAACAGCTGTAGTTAATTTGTTTGTTTGTGGTCTTGTGTCTTTTTTTTTGTTTTATACATTTGAAGCCTTTTTATGTGTGTGACATGTAAGTTATGGTTCTAATAGTTAATAATGGTTCTGTAATATAATATATTTAATGTAATGTTTTTGCCTGTTATGTTTAATTTATCAGGCAATAAAGACAGAATTTTGTTAAAATGTTTTTCTGAACATCAATGACATTCAAAACAGCGATAACTGAAACCGATATACAACACACCGTGCATGTGTGTGTGTGTGTACACATATGTATTGCAAACAGACCTAAGTATTACACAGATAACATCTGCCTCTGCACCACCAAAGGGAACATAACATAACTAAAACATATATAAATGCATATGACACTGTTGTCAAAACCCACACAATCAACAGAGACGCCATCTTGGAAGTTTGTGATCAATACTGTATGGTGATGTCACCAAGTGGTGTCCCGTTTCATAGGGGTATGTTTTCACCCCTAGCCCTTACCCCTTGGTTTTGAGGGCCAAGGGGAAGGGGTAAGGGGAAGAAATGGGATTCAGCCTTATTCAAAACTGAAGGCATACTGAACTAGCATGGCTACAACAGCATCCTGCAGCGACATGCATCCCATCCGGTTTGCGTTTAGTTGGACCATAATTTATTTTTCAACAGGACAATGACCCCAAACATACCTCCAGGCTGTGTAAGGGCTATCTGACCAAGAAGGAGAGTGATGGAGTGCTGCGCCTCCACACTCACCGGACCTGAACCCAATCGAGATGGTTTGGGGTGAGCTGGACCGCAGAGTGAAGGTAAAAGGGCCAACAAGTGCTAAGCATCTCCGGGAACTCCTTCAAGACTGTAGGGAAACCCTTTCAGGTGACTACCTCTTGAAGCTCATCAAGAGAATCCCAAGAGTGTGCAAAGCAGTAATCAGAGCAAAGAGTGGCTACTTTGAAGAAACTAGAATATAAGACATGTTTTCAGTTATTTCACACTTTTTTGTTAAGTACATTATTCCACATGTGTTCATTCATAGTTGTGAGAGATAGATATATATATATATATATATATTTCCCAAACTAAGGCATCAGAAGAGGCATTGTTTAGTTTCAGAAGCTTGGGTAACATAGTGGCAATATACCTAGCAAAACTCCTCACTTGTGTTTTCCCAGGTTGTCCTGAGTTTTGTGGCCTTCTATTGACAAGCAAGTTTACCAAGAGACAGATAAGAGCATGTACCAAATACATGAACCAAACAGAAACCTGACCTGTTGAGAAACCAGTCAAGCCGTGCACCAATCTGCCACAGGTCAGACCAGCCATTAACATTCCAGCAGGGAAAACAGAAGGTGTTTTTTCCTTTACTTCCTAGTTCCCCAAAGCCACTCTTCTGTGGAATTTACTAGCACTGTTTGCATTTGGCTGTGACTTGACACTGACATCAGGCCCGGGACTTTTTAGTGTTGATCCACTGAACGGCACAGAGACACAGCCTAAGGTATTAGTTAAAGATATCTGAACCAAGGCGCTTACACTGGGAAGACTGGTAGCCGCATGGCAGCTATGTGTGTAATCATAGGGAAACAATGTGGAATCTAAAATTGTAAAATGGCTAAGAGTGCAAAAACAAATTGGGAGGAATATGCAAATGCCCTTCATTAGTATCTTGGGTTTGAATATTTTACTCCATTTAGCCATCATCTAACTTCTGTGAAGTGTTGGACCAAGCAGAATTATATTTTACTTTAAGGCTAATGAAGAGAAACTTGACAGGGTTAGTACGGTTTTAGGAAGCTAAAACAAGCACACCAATATCAATTGAGCTTTCAGCACATGTGCACAACCAGAACACTTAAAGCCATATGAACACTGGCAACTGTTGTGAGTAAAGAACAAAGGTAATGAGGCAAAGTAACAGAGACCTTTCTACATAGTTAAAGGTTCTTTGTTGAGTAGCCATTGGCCAGTCTGCAGCAGCACATCACCGTGTTGCACCTTGTCAATAAAATGTAGTCCAACTATGCTCTAATTGTATACTGTTGAAGGAGAGAAAAGCGTTGTTGGTGAATGAAAAAGAGAGGCATTGGCCAGCTGGCAGCTGTTGGCATCTGGTAACATAAACCTTCCCTGTTAACCAGAAAGGACTGAAGGAAGGATGGAGGAGGAGGAGGAGGAGGAGGAGGAGATGTGAGGTCATGTTCAGCAAAGGAGATTTTTCAGAGAGGAATAGAGGCTGAGAGAGAAGAAAAACAGAGGGTCAGAGCAAGAGAGGGCTATTCCTTGTCCAGTGATGACGGCTTTGTAACAAACTGTTAAGTAACTCTAACCTCTGAAAATCATTTTTACTGTAACAAAGCCCCTAAACTTCTGCCCCACTCAGAGAGGAAACAGGGTTTTCTTTTCTCCTTTACAACTGGTTTATATTTCAGTCCTACAACAACAGACTCCTGAGCAGACTGGCTGCAACGAAAGCCGGCCAAAGTCAATTCATAGGAGAGAAAAGAGAAATAAAGACAACAACTACAAAAGTTGAAGTGAGGGTGAGAGCATGTGTACAGCATGCGGGCAGAGAGGGTTTTTTTCCCCCTGAATATGAGAGAATCCCTCTGATACCGAACGTTATGTGTGTGTTCTCGCTGGTGTCTTCCTTCAGGTTGTTCTTTGTGGTTTTATAGGCCTCTTCTTCCTGCCTTCCCTTCCCCTCCTCTCCTCTTTCTGTTTCTGTGTATAACATCTAATAAAAGCGTGGCTGTTAATTTGCTTCAACGACCAAAATGACAGTTTTTAATAGACACTGACCTTTAATGGGGACACAGGCTTCTATTTTATCAGAGTTTAAGTGTGACGCTGACGCTAAATTATTTGTACTTGAAACAGAATGTCATAGAAAGACAATTTTCTTTTTAAACACATACTTTCCACCCTCCATGTTGATTGCTTCTCTACATTTATAGAAATCTAGACACATTTAATCTTTTCAAGGTAAGGCACACACCTTTGTTTCATATCTTTCCCACAAAACATGAAAGTTGGCTTGTTTTTAATCGAGCTACCACATTACTGAAGCTAAAAATAAAGAAACAGACCTACTCAAAACGTAAGCATTATAATGACGAGCGACTGAGTGGCTATGACTAGTCCCTTATGACCATGAGCATTTCAATCCAAGCATAAAACAACTGTGTTCTTCAGTCCGGTCTGACAGCGGGTACATACTGGTGGCCATGTTCTGGAGAGGGAGAGTGACAAACTGATGAGCCGGGCCCTCTGAGTTCCCCCTGGAATCTGGTGACACTGTTGATGCTAT
The DNA here is from genome assembly GCA_013375575.1 of Percina caprodes. Classification (NCBI taxonomy): domain Eukaryota; kingdom Metazoa; phylum Chordata; class Actinopteri; order Perciformes; family Percidae; genus Percina; species Percina caprodes. Next base: position 5,171,916 of record JABXJD010000024.1, read on the forward strand.
CCACTGTAATCAACAAAGTTTCCGGTTTGTGGGCAAAAAAGACTTACTAGGACATGCAACTGTTCTTCAATGTCCTACATCTGTTAAAATAAGAGGCTTCCTTTTTAACTCAGTTTTATCCTGACAAATCTTGACATATGAATATGTTTAATAAAGTACTTCTTGATAACTATAGTACCACATTGCTTCCACCTCATGCTATCAACACCAAATTCTCTCCTGCACATAGCTTGGCATCTGAGTCACTCTAACGGCACAACCAGCTCACAGTGATCCCTGCTACATTCATCAGCTAATGTGAAGTGTGCCTTATTTGGTGTAATCAAGTGAGTCACAGCCTAATGGCTGTTCTATTATTCAGAAACACCAGAGCATGTTGAGTTGGAGACAAAGCACCAAGTAAACCAGCTAGAGGATACATGCTTTTGGTTAGTGTGGTTGTTTCAGCAGCAGGAACTTTTTAACTGTGCGTGTGCATGTTAACAGACTTAAACATTTGTGTAGTGTGATATCTGTGAATGAAAGTGTGAGGAAATGTATGCTTGCATGCTCAGCAACACTCATGTTGTCCTCGGTTCAAATTTGACCCGTTTTCAGTTTTTTTTAAATCGCAAAAAATGGGCCTTCGAAATAATGTCAACATTAGAAATATCAAGTAACTTTTGAAAAAACATAAAAAAAAGCACCCACAACAGTGACAAAAATGTTGGAAAAAGCGATAATAGTGTTTTCATGGTTGACGGGAAGACAACACAAGGGTTAAGACTGTAGTGTGCTTGCATGTTATAAGATATGTGTGTGCTTGTGCGTCTTTAAAGATCACTGAGCTACATGAGTAGGCTTGTACCTGTGGGTGGTGCAGGTCCTGTGTTCCTGAGTAGACCTACAGAACTGAAAAAGCGCTTTTCTTTAGCTTTAGGCTACATATCTGAGTGAGACTGTTTGGCTTGGCTCTCTCACTTCTCATTATCTAAAAAGGAATTTACTGGATCACAAATCAGAGATGCAAGTGTGTTAGTGCTTGTTGAAATACTGTGCTATCAGGACACACTGTGAAAATGGAAGGCTAATAAAGCCTGTAAGTGCATGTCCAGGTCTCAGCAGTGACATGAGTAGTATAGTGAGTTTTTGTGTGTCTCTGTGTGTACTGGTTAGTCATGCGTAGTATGTGCTGCATAAATACGTTGCCTGTATGTTTACAATATTAGACTGAAAGGTGTTTACATTCAACAAAAACAATGACATTTTCTCTTCTGCTGTTTAGATTCAGCCCGTGCCGTAATGTTCTTGGATGCTGACATTAGTGCTGCAGTTGAATACTGTATATGTCAACACAAAGACATCAATTTATCATCAAATACACATTCAAACATTTTTTTTAGTAAAGTAGTAAGTAGTACACAAAGGAGGAATAAGGAGATTATCTAGTGCTATGGCAGAGTGACAGGCAGAGTGACGAAGAGACATGCAGCTGGATTGTGTTTGCTGCAACTGCTGTGTTTGGATTAGATTGAAAGACAATTCCTTTTCTTCTTTCTTTCCTTCTTTTCTCCCTTCCTTCCTCCCTTACCATGTCCAGTTCTGGTCCTATCTTTAAATTCTTCAGTTTTCTCTACTCTCTTCATTCCCTTCTCTCCACGCCTATTCCTCCTCTTTCTTGCTATCTATCAGTATCGCTCTCTCTTCAGTATTCTTCCCTCTCCTTTCCCCTCCCCTCCTACTCTCAGCCCGACAGTGTGTTGTTGAGACTCCGTTGCTGGCTGGCTGCCTCCCAATCTCTTACATAACAGTACCATCAGCCTCCCTGAATCACTGCTGAGCTAGGCTAGCCTCGGCAAGCCTATATCTTGCTATCTTAAACGCTGCCCAGCAGCAAAGCGTATGTCTCTGTGGGTTCAGACTACTTCTGCATTTTTATTATTTCTGATGGCAAACTGATAATTTCTGTATCCTGTCAAGAAGAGCACAGCACTATGACACAACACACAATGCTGCAGTGTAAACTGTGGCCCATCTATTGTCATTTTGCAAGGGTGGGGATGAAGAGGGACGTGATCTTTATCTCTCTATGTTGATAAGCCTGGATGTCGTTGCAACCAAGTGCCAAACCTTGCGTGACTCTACCAGCTCCTTACCCCCAACATTTAGCCCCACAGTCTCTGGTCACATTTCTTTTCTTCATCAATTTATAAGAAGGTATCCAGTCACGCTTCAATATTTGTTAATCCTAATTTCCATGTGGCAACCCAGCTGTATTTCCTAACTGGTATCTGTGGTGTGCCTGTGTGTGTGCGTGTGTGTGGCTTTGTGCAGTGAAGTCAATAAAAAGCACAGTAGTCCAGTCACACTTTGACATTGTTAGTAGGGTTATCAGGTAGTTTTTTGGCAGTTAGCAGATCATCTGTATCAACGTTTTGATAACCAATAAAGTTAATGAATTAAAAAGTGCCCTACTTTGGTTCGGCTATAGCTCTGTGTCTGTCCCTCTGCTTCAGTTTCACCACTGAGTCTGATTTAATGTCCCGCCCACAACACTGTTTGTCTATCTGTTTTCATTTTCACTGTAAATGCATAACGGTTAAAGAATTGGTTATCCGTTTCATAATAATTGTATTCCGCCTATATATATATATATATATATATATATATATATATATATATATATATATATATATTGTGGATCCCTAATTCATAGTACACCAGTTGGTTTTAACTGGCCTGTTTTTTTGCAACATGTTTTCAGTCAAATCAGCTAACGTTTGCTTTGGTTTGAACTAACAGCTGCAGACTCTCAAGCCACAGTGGCACATGATTACAAATCACTGGCTTCCTAAGGACAGTGCTGGCACACAAAACCCTGTCTCTCATTTATCATTTACAATCCTCTCTCTAGTCTCTGTAGTAATAGCCGTAGATGTAGGGCTGTGCAATGAATTTCATTTTGAATGACCACAAAAACAATGTAATCGAGAAAAATTATTTTGCACACCATGTTGCAAGTATACTTTTATTTTGTCTTGTGTTCTGAAAAGAATATAGGAAAAGGTTAGTTTAGTGTGTTTTCACTGTTTTTTAAGGTCAATAAATGCACATTTTACCAAAAAATCAGCGAGTAATCAAATTAAACAATCGTGATTTCAATATTGACCAAAATAATTGTGATTATGATTTTTACCATAATCAGCAGTCCTACATAGGTTTCACTTTCAGCGATAAGCGCAATTTATCAACCACCCCTTTTGACCAGTTCAACACCTCCCTGCTCTGCAGGAGAGTTCCCCACAAGCCTGCCCTCACTGCCCCGCCTGTTGCCTTTTGTTTTGGAACCCTGAAAACATTTACAGTGGGGAGAACAAGTATTTGATACACTGCAGATTTTGCAGGTTTTCCTATTTACAAAGCACATAGGAGGTCTGTAATTTTTTATCATAGGTGAACTTCAACTGTGAGAGACGGAATCTAAAACAAAAATCCAGAAAATTACATTCTATGATTTTTTAATAATTAATTTGCATTTTATTGCATGACACAAGTATTGTCATGCAAATACTCCGTAAGAAGCATCTCAAGATCCTGGAGTGGCCTAGCCAGTCTCCAGACCTGATCCTAACAGAAGATCTTTGGAGGGAGCTGAAAGTCTGTATTGCCCAGCGACAGCCCCGAAACCTGAAGGATATGGAAAAGGTCTGTATGGAGGAGTGGGACAAAATCCCTGCTGCAGTGTGTGCAAACCTGGTCAGGAACTACAGGAAATGTATAATCTCTGAAATTGCAAACAAAGGTTTCTGTACCAAATATTAAGTTCTGCTTTTCTGATGTATCTAATACTTATGTCATTCAATAAAATGCAAATTGTTTAAAAATCATACAATGTAATTTTCTGGATTTTTGTTTTAGATTCCATCTCACAGTTGAAGTGTACCTATGATAGAAATTACAGATATCTAATGCTTTGTAAGTAAGAAAACCTGCAAAATCAGCAGTGTATCAAATACTTCTTCTATCCACCCTACATTTACACACTAATTCATTTAATCTTATAAAAGAAACTGCACAGTAAACATCATTAAATGAGTTGGTAACATCTTGACATTTGCAGTTTATTTCTTCTTTCAATGTTATTTTTCACCTGTTGCTGTTAAAATCTACACCTGATAATGCAAGCTTACAACAAGGGGGATAAAGATTATCAGTCTCTCTCTGGTGCTGTATGTGTTCACAGAAAAGAATGTTTGAAATTACGATTAATTTTGCAGCTATCCATAAAGAGCAGCCATTCTCATACAAACAAGAACAGTACACCAACACTTAAGACTGCAGTGTCAATACACCTAACAATCACTGATACATGCAAGCGCTCACACCACACCTGTAGTAACCAAAGCTCAGCTTAAGATAGATTTGACATGTAACTTTCAGTCATCGTCAGAACTTTAACACACACAAAGACATGATAGCAGAAGACAGCGTACTCAAATGAACTTTACCTGATGTGATAGCCATATCCCTCTGCACCATGCTGAAAGGAAGCTTCACCCTCCCGGCCAAATTAGCGATTCATACTCCCGACACAAGCACAAGGAATAATGTGAAAAAAACAACAGTGGAAGAAGTTGGAGGACAAGTCCAGCAAGAGAAAAAGCCACATTAAACACGTTTTTCCTCTCACCGACAGCTGGTACTCCACAAGTTGCAGTGCACCTCACATTCCTATTCTCTGGAGTGTCTTTCTCCAAGTGAACACGCCCGGACAGAGAAGGTGTGTGTAGGTCTGCGTGTCTGCCCCTTTTTGCTCCTTGGATAACAACAAGGTCCACCCAAAGGTTTCCTATCGCTCTGTGGCAATAACTCTCTCTCCCATGGGCTTGACAATTAAAAACATTGGGTCACTCCTCAGCACTCTATCAGCCGGTTTAGAAGTAAAATGAAAAAATAAAAAGAACAAAACGGTGCCAAGCCTCACCTCCTCAAGTCAAGTAACACCCACCCCCTTCCTTTCTTTCTTGCTTCTTATTTTCCCTCTCTGAAAAGTTATGTAATACTGCCATTTCAGACACGGCCTCCCCCTTCTCCCTTCTTTCCTTTCTTCCTCCTTTCGCTGCGGCCCACACGCCCACACTGGCTTCTCCACCTCAAAGTTTTGAATGGTTTCAGTAACATTATCATAGCATGGCTGCTTTGGTTTGCTGTGAAACAATTCAGAGGCAGGTTTGTGAAGGGTGGGCATGACGGGTTGTTTAAATGTAAAGCCTCTTATGTCCTGAATCAAAGCATGACTTTATTGGCATGAAAGTTCTGATAACTATTAGGACTGAGTAACGAACCTTGAGCAGTTAACACATTGCACAACCTAGTGTCAGAGATACAGTTTGGATAAGACATACTATGAGGGCATTCCATTATCGTTTACAGCCAATGATGTATGCATGCGGAAGTGCACATGCATTTTTCCAGTGAAAGCATCTTCAAGTAAGATTTGCTGCAGGAGTGCCTGCAGCAACATGTCCGTTTCTGGCTAGCAGAATGAAATGTGTAAGTAATGGCCAGCAAGAGCAGGGGTTGTTTAAATTCGGGAGTGGTGGCCTTAGGCTGTGTGAGCGAGCCCATGCCTTTGTGTGTGTCTGTGAGGCAAACAGGGTCCTGTGACAAGTAGACCCAGGACCAATCTTAAACATTTCTTCAAACTTCACTTGATTTATTGTTCATGTAACATATATAATGTCTCACGTCCATTTCAGTCTGTGGTTAAAGTTAATTGTACTGTGCCTCAACTTCTTTTTCTACAGTTGTTTTTTTATTTTATGTGTTATTGTGCATTAATCTCTGCAACTGTTGGACACCCCTTAAAAACGGTAAAACATTTACTGGCCCAGCCTTGCCTAACCCTTCCTCTGCTAACAGGTCAACTTACTGTGAATCCACACAATGGCCAACGCCCAGCTGGTAACAATGGCCACTATGGCTGACTCTTCTGATGATGCAAGGTGTGAGTTAAAAGTTATACGATCCCAGGTACAATATGACCAATGTTCTGATAGCTCTGCTTATCTAAATGACTGTGTCTAACTTGGTGGCAGAATCATTTGGACGCTTTGTTTTATTAAAAGACCTTAAGCGGTTCATGCCATAGTGCACCTACTTGTGTATGCCTTGGTTTTCGCTCAACATTGAGGGTGCATTCCCACTAGATGTGTTTAGAGCAGTTTAGTTGAACCTGGTCAGGTGAGAAAGATCCTATTGAATCTTATCATGTGGTACTTAATAGCTGCACCAAGTCAACTGAAAGTGCTTGTCTTGATCTTTAATCAACCCAGTGTGGTGTGTGTGTTTTTTTGTATGTTTTTTAGACATGATGAAGTAATCAGAACCAACAACTGGAAACTACCTCGAAACATGTTTTAGAAGTATAAGAAGACAGATCTGAAAGCCAGAAGTTGCAAAACAAAAACAACAACATAACAAGAAGAACCACGGACTAACTGCAACTGCAACTTGCCCACCATCATTGCTCAAAGTGAGATCTCCAAATTTCTTCTCTAACAGTCAAAATCCCAAAGGTGTTGAATTTGCAAGTTAATCTATACTACACCTATCAACAACAAGGCAATTCAAATTCAATGTTTTGCATAGGACATAGGAAGGCATACAATGATACAAAACAGAAAGAAATGCAGCAAATCCACACATTTAGGAAGCTAAAAGCAGCAAATGACATGGCATTTCTGATGGAAAAATTATTTAAACAATTATTGGTTTATCAAAAGTTTAAAAAAAAAAATAACTGAATTGATTAATAGATAATAGATAGTAGACAAAAGCTGTTATGCTTCAAATACAAAGACATAGATGAGATATATTTGAACCTGTTGCCAAAAGCTCCCCGTCTTACATATTAACTTTGTCCAATAAAAACCTTTGAGGGGTTGTGACTTTCATTAATAGGATCTAATTCACTTATCTGGTTGATAAAACTAAACAAATTAAACACATAATTGCAGCAAAGTCAACTTTTCCACAATGGGTCAAACCAAAGAAGGCTGCTGCACAGGGTGCCAAGTACTCTAAGCTCTAAGCTACAGAGTCCTGCAGAGTCTTACGTCCACACAGCAAACAGGCAGCACAGTCTAATCTACTGTAACAAGAGGTCAACGCAGAGAAGCAAGCCAATTAGGAACCGCAGCTTCTTCACTGCCTTCTTTCTTGAGACTTCACTGCACAAAGACACACACACACACACACACACACACACACACACACACACACACACACACACACACTTTGGCCTGAGCACTAACATCTCAAGGTCTCCAACTCTGCAGTGAGGTAGGTTCTCCACTGACTGATGACGTACAGACACACCTGAACGCTACATAGGGTTCGTCACGTAGCGGACCCGTGGTACGCTACATAGGGTTCGTCACGTAGCGGACTTGTGGTACGCTACAAAGGGTTCGTCACGTAGCGGACCCGTGGTACGCTACAAAGGGTTCGTCACGTGGCGGACTATTACTAGGGCAGTAATGACCCTACATACCACCAACTGTAGCATTAATATTTTACTATTTGTTTGGTCATCACAGTGCTGTACAGATGAGGTTGGAATATTCTGCTTTTAAATAGGAAAAAATATCTCACCTTCAATATTTGAGCCTATTTACAGGACAAACCTTGCAAATGAACTATGAGGACAAACAAAACAAAAAAACAAATCAATTTTTTTCCCATTATTGTCAATTAATTGTTATCTAGGTAAAATGTGCAATTAATCGTGATTTTGATTTTAGGTCCTATCGTGCAGCCCTAGATTAAAGCTCCGGTGATTGTAACAAACAAAATGTGCACTAAGGCCTCACCATTCTTTCTCTCCTGCAGAGGGCGTGGGGTGGGTGCAGGCTGAAGGGACAGCTCCTGAAGCTCACTGGTCACTGCCTCGCTCTGAGGGCTCGGGGCCAAGCCTGGCGTCCCAGCGACTTCCATGCTTCCACAACTCGGCTCCTCCCTGCTCTGTGGGTGTAGTGTTGCCAGGGTGACTGGGAGACCTATAGCAAAAAATAGGATATTAGTAGTTGAACTAGTACAGAGCCCGAAATATTCAAAACCAAATTACACGCCAAAATAACTTACAGAAGGACCCCAAACCACTTAATATGAAACTCCACTGTATAGCCTACTACTGATTTACAGCGTAGGCTACGTTTACATCAGAGGACGACATTGTACAACTGTATTGACCTGACAGAGAACGGGGCAGATTCAGAATGTAATCACAAAATATCACAATGACAATGTGGAGTAATCAGACATTAGCGTCATAGACTCATGGCAGTGCGCTACCCATCTGGCCCATTAAGAGAGCTAATTAGCACATATCTGCGTTTATCAACCACCAGAAGCGGACCGTGTGTGTGTGTGTGTGTGTGTGTGTGTGTAGTAGTGTGTGTGTGTGAGAGTGTGTATGATTATAGATAGATAGATAGATAGATGATAGATAGATAGTGGCTAGATAGATAGATAGATAGATAGTATATAGATAGATAGATAGATAGATAGATAGATAGATAGATAGTCTCTGTGTGTGTTCTCAATGCTCCTGTTCATGCAGAGCTTGATACTTGAGCATGTTCATTTCCATTCAGGTTTAGTGGCTTTGATGCAATCATAGGTGAAGTATGGATTTGCCCCGAGAAGTATCTTTGGTGATTTATGGTTTGACTTACCACGACCATAGGTTGCAGTCTGATGAAAACTGCTTTAAGACAACAACTGCCGGTATAGTTAATCAGTTAAGCAGTTACGCTGCAACCAGTTATACTTTACTGGTTCACTGTCAAAAATAAACTGTAAAATATAAAATGCACCGCATGCTGTGGGTTTGGTTTAATTTCATTTCAATATCTAATTTAAAACATCAGCGCAGCAGTTAATAGGCTCGGGGACTTTAGACATAGAAAAATGTCAGTACTGACGCAGCATTTTATTATCTGACAGCTAAGCAGCTTATGATCTAGCTTTTGAGCACATACGCTTGCTGGGTAATGTTTGTCTCTAATGCAAAATAGAAAACATCAGGTCATCACAGCATCCCATTCAATAATATAACCAATAGCCATTTGCCAGTTCACAGGAGTGCATCCATAGATGGAACTCAAAGGAAAAAGCCATAGCTTTTACTGCTATCTTGAGCAATGTGGCACCAGTTTGTCTGTTTGTAATTTGTGAAGGTGTTTACTGTATTTCCAGTGCAAGATGCGGTATTGCTGGTAAATATGAGGATCTAATCTCTAAAACCTTAGGCTCTGCTTTATTCCAGTAGCTCAGTCCGTAGGGAGTTGGGTTGGGTACCAGAGGGTCGCTGGTTTCAAATCTCAGTATGGACCAAAGTACAGAGCGTGGATTGGTAGCTGCAGAGATACCTCCTGGGCGCTGCCAGGTGCTCTTGAACAAGGCACTCTACCCCCCCCATCCGCTCAAGGCACTGGTCCAGCACTGGCAACCCACTCACTCTGACATCTCTCCATTTGCGCATGAATAGGTCCTGAACATGTGTGTGTATTTCAGGCATAGTGATTTCTAACAAAACAGAGTGTAAATTGTAATTTCCCAACTGGGGATCAATAAACAGTATAAATTGATATTATTTGTTGTTTTTCCCACAAAGGCTTTGTTTTATTACTTCATCATTGAGGAACACAACAAGTCAAGTATTCAACAAAGCCACAAACTAAAAAAGAAAGATAAATAGTACTTGCGGCACTTTTACAGGCTACGAGTCCAAAAGCTGGCCCAAGGAAACTGAGGCTGGAGGCTAAGGAATTAAATTAGCCATCAGGGAAGAATTTGAATGTTTGAGCTTTTACAACTGTTGCTGTGGCTTCTACTTTAAAAAAGGCAGAACTTTTCCCCCTTTTTACTTCTTAACAACCTCAGTGCAATTTCCATACCTTTAAACCCTGTAACAACTTACCCTCAGAGCTGGAGGTATTTTATAAAACAAGCTAAAACAAAAAGTGCATGTCTGTGTGCGCTTTGTGATGCATCTTGCAAGACAAATTCCCCTGTTGGGGACAATTAGGGTAAAGTGGTAAGTTGAAATGGGGCTTATTGTTCAGAGACTAACACAAGCCTCAAGTCAGAGATGGTCAGCACATTTTTGACAGGAAAATTACAAAATCACTTCCATAAACAAAGCCATGAAGAATTTTTGGTAGCAGTATAGACCAGTATATAGTATATAGTATAGACCACTACTTAGTACAGACTTTTAGCTACATTTGTAGCTACATGGGCTCAAGTCCAAAATTAATGAATAATGTTGATTTTCCAAAGCAGCCAAATAGAATTAAGCCTTCATTCATTGTATGTGCTTTACCTGATGTGACATATCAAAATTTCTACTGTATTAAAGGCTTGCTATTCATTTTGAAGAAAGGAAATTGTTGAACAGTAACATGTTAAGAAATGTGACATACTTTAATTCAGAATACCACCCAGCCCTCTCAACATAAAATTACAATAATTGTGTAAAAATTGTGACATGTGTTGCAGTTTGACATAGACTTATGATACAGTGCAGCAGGAACGCTGGGCACGAACGAACATTGTGTTTCAAACAAGCAGGTACATATAACAAACTAGTAAGGCAAGTGAAACTAAGGCTAAACACGAACCTGTCTGAGCTAAGACTAGCCTGGAGGAATATGTATCACAGGTCAAATTTATGAACTGCATGCAGTGTGTCCTCTATGTTGATTTTGTAGTGTCGGCCCGCAATTGCAAAATGTCTGCTGCCACGGTATCAGAAATAGGGCAGACGCACAATGTAGTCGGTTGCCTTTTAAATGATCCTGCCAACATAATGCACCCCCTTCCCCATTGGCTGCCGCTTACATTGCAATTTAACAATAAGTAGACCTATTCAGAGATTATTGGGCCCGTCCATCCAGTTTAACTCCACACACTGTTGTGTCAATGTAGTTTATTGTCAAAACGTTTGCTCACTTCCGAGTCAACTATTAAACAAACAGCTCCACCAAAACACGTCACCACGGTGGGTCCGTCCTAATTGGACAACGTTCAAATTGTCAGTTCTGTCAGCTAATCGTCCTGATATCAAACATCTGGAAACATTAAAATGGTAAGTGAGTCAATGTAAATGGTCTATAGATTGGTTTCCCTATGAAGAACTTCTTGTAAAATTCATTTTGTAGACCTGTTGTAGATGTTAAGTGCCTCAAAAACTACAGTTCAATCACAACTGAAAATATGCCTCATTGTGTGTGAATAGAGGTGTAACTGGTTGTCTTCCTTCATAAACAGGCCCAGTGACTTGGGCAGCAGATCACTAATGGTTGTTTACAAAGACAGGCCTGCTGCCGGGTTGTTTGTGTTGATCTATCTCTTTTTATCTTTTGCCAATATGTGTTTTCAAGCAGTGGGGTTCTGATGGTGAGTCTGTCGTTACTGCACAACGGGCATCAAAACAATGAGGCAGTGTTGTCTGAGATGTCGCTCTTCTCTCTCACAAAATCATCCAGCGCACTAACTACCTACCTATTCACATCTATGAATAGCTGCACACTTACCACATGAGACGCTAAATGTTCACTTGTGTCACAGGCCTCAGGATGTCTGCACATTTTGTCATTTAAGACCTTTTGCAATGCTTGCTAGAATAAAATAAAATAAAAAAGTTATTTCTTATTAAAAACTGAAATATGAAAATATCTGACTGCAGGCCTATGTTTCTCAATCTCCTCTAGCCTGTAGGGCAGGGTATTTGTTTTTGATAGCCAAAGCCAAGTACCAAAGATTGTGTGTATTTCAGGCATAGTGATTTCTAACAAAACAGAGTGTAAATTGTAATTTCCCCACTGGGGATCAATAAACAGTATAAATTATTATTTATTGTTTTTCCCACAAAGGCTTTGTTTTATTACATCATGATTGAGGAGTGTTAGTCTTCAACACACAAGTCAAGTATTCAACAAAGCCACAAACTAAAATAGAAAGATAAATAGTACTTGCAGCACTTTTACAGGCTACGAGTCCAAAAGCTAGTTTTGATACATTTTTAGGAACATAAAACATTTTTAATGAGAAAACTTTATTTAACAAAAAAGTCAACGTTTTCAAATGTTAACTGTCTACTCATACACAAGCAGTCATACAAGAATTTTGACCTGAATAATATGCAACTTAAGGTGATACCACTTTGACACTTCGAAACTTAATGCTACATACAGGAGATTCCAGTGAGTACCAAACAAGTACTGAGGCTGTACTGACTTAGCTGTACTGACCTGTGAACTTGTTTGAGTCTCAAAATGTTTCTTCTCCAATTAGGATAAGAAAGACATAAATTTGTCCTAGGGGCGCATATATATATATAGACATGATGGTGATATCAAAACACTTTGCCACCTTTGCACTAACATGACAGCATCGGTGAGCATATCCTCAAAAAGCATAAGGACAAGAGTTCTGTATGTACATTTCAGCCCAAGCATAACAATCTTGAAATCGCATGTTACAGATGTTAACAACTAAAACAAGTCTAGCAAATGAAATCACAAGTCTTTCCACATAGACTGAGAAAAACAAACCAGGAAACTGGTTTAGAAAGAGAAGGAAATAACATGACGGTGAAATTTAGTGGTGCTAAAATTAAAAAATAAGGGCCAGATAGCTACAGTATGACAAACATTTCTGGAGAGAAATTAGCCAGTACCTTGACTAACACTGAATAATGCATTACTGGCATATCCAGTAGACCACCCTGTATGCTTGATAACAGTGCAAGTTATCATGATTTGACACCGAGATAATGTCCAAAGCGGCTTCAAAACAGCATGTGATCTCTGTGTGACACATCAGTTCAAGATGCTTATCTCCTGTTCACAAGAATCTGAAAGTGTGTGTACGTATGTCTTTATATCTCTGTCTATCATAATAATCTAGCCTAGCAGGGCCCAGGAGTCCACAGTGACCTAGATATAAAAGGTGTTAGACTGTTAATCCACCCAACAATTTCAAATAGATGGCTTTCCAGAGATGTTAACTTTATTCTTACTTTCCCAACAGAGTGCTGGTGTTTGGCCATGCAGTGTGTAGTGTTGTGGTGAAATGCATTGAAGAGAGACACAAAGTAGTCCAGCATTCCTCTGTACACGCCCGCACTAGCCAGATATGTATCACAATTAATCAGGTACACAGAGGCACACACGTCCTGACAGCCACGCGGTTTCAGCACGAGACACAAAACAAAAGCACAACCAAGAACATCATTCCAGTTAGCAGCAGCAAGGTAAAGGATGTGGTTCCTACCTGGCCTGTCATAAACTAGGCTGTACGGAAACCAGGCTTGTTGCTTACCTGTAGAACTAAATCTTGGAGGGGCGTTTTCCCATTTCAGCAGGACGGAGCTTTGAACGGTTCTGCTAAAGAAAATTAAAAAAAGCACAGCTTCAACAAAGAATAACATCTTATTCTGCTACTTTTTTATTCTTGCCCACGAATTATGACGTTGAGCAGCAGTGTCGGTATCAGTGTAATCATGGCATGTGCACAAAGGCCCTCATGGAGTAAAAGAGGTTAAAAAAAGAATAGTGAGAACTGATAATATGGGTTAGACGAATCCACGTTGCAGGAGGCCTTTCTACATATGTCATGGGGCAGCAGCTTACAGCTGTCACTGTCCAAAACACAGACATGCTAAGCTATTGTTAGCTTGTCTGGGTGGGAGTTGACCTGAAGTCTAAACGCAAGTTAAAGTGAGGCTGTTAGGTAAAAATCACAAACAAACGCCACAATGAACGTTAAATGTTACCAACTATAGAATAACGTCCTTAATACTGACGCTGGCTACGTTTGAAAGCTGTTCGGCATCCCTGTGGACTGCAGACAGTCAGACATCCCAAGTTAGCTAGCTACCGTTAGCATGCTATGTCTGCCAGGCATTACAATAAACCACTAGCTAGCTGTTCAGCGTAGTTTCTGTCTGTCACGTTACGGTTTTCTCTGATGGGGAAGCTAGCGATAGACGCGACGCTACCAATGTAAAGTTACTAAATGTATTTACGCTTACTTTTCATGGTCGCCACTTGTGTGTTGTGTCTATAAGGATAAACGGCGTTGACATCACACCGCCACTTCCAAACCACAAAGGAAACTTTAACCGGAAAACCCTCCTCCGCGTGGGACGCAAGGACCCACTTCCTTCACTACACCTTTACTACCAGTTTACTACTAAGTTAGCTACTTCTCTGTAATAAGAGGTATACAGCAGAGTCATGTCCGCATATATCTGACACAATAATGTCTCTAATAGTAGCCTAGTTGTAGCATTTAACGTTAACGTGAAGAAAAGGAAGAAAATGAATGATAGGTAGATGTGTGCAACTACAACAACTATACACACACTGCCTGAACAGTCTCGGTCTCCATCTAGTGTCAAACTACATGTAGTCTAGGCTACTTAAGGAGGAAAAACAAGCTGTGTCTGCCTTTGTTACTGGTCATTTTACCAAAATAAAGAGCATTCAAGGAGATTACAATTTTAACAAGAGCCTAATGTGTTAAAACGGTTTTTATAGTAGCCTACTTTACAACTACTTTTGGTAAGTTTTCACATAAAGAGACAAACTGTTCCTTTCTTACTGTCAAGCACAAAGGACTGTAGGCTAACTAACTAAAATGCATAACTTTGCTGTTTTATGCTTTTCAACCTATATTTTAACATTGAATAAGTGACTGTGTTTTTTTATTAAATGTGGAAGGGATTGACATATCATGAATAAAAACAAAGTCTGTGGTAGGTAGGGTTGGGGCAAAGAAGTTAAATTGTGAACTTTAGGCCACTGCTACTACTAATAGACATTACTATACATATTCTGTGTAAGATACACATATGAACTGTTTGAAAGCTTTCCTAATTGTAAAATAAAAGCTTTAGGTCTGTGATCTGCTTTAGGTCTAATGATTTTTTTTGCAAGTGACTTTTGAAATGTTGTTACTAATTAGCCTAAAAGGGAAAGAGAGACAAACTCCTTAAACAGTTGTGTTGAGTTTGTTGATTTTTACAAGCATTTCTTCAAAAGAACTGGTCATTTTAAATTCAAGTTAATATTCCTTTGTCATTTTTAGTTTTATTGAAAAACTTTACTCTCCATATTTGTTTTATTGTCTACAGTTACAAATCAGTTAATTTTTATGACAATGATGGTCTCACATGTAAACAGACAAGATTTATGTCATTTCATATGATATCTTCCAATAAACAACTTTTATAAAATAAAATAAAAACATTTATGAAATTTCTTGGAACTATGGGGCAAGTAATACCAGTGATTAAAATGTTATTGATAATGTTTAAAAAAAATCAAAACACATATTAATTTCTGTCATATGTGATTTAAACCTATAGAATTTGAACCTATAGAATGCAGCAATGTTCTATGACCTCATAGAATCATCATGAATTCATTATGACACATTTAGAATCATAATGACTCTTCTAGAATCATCTTCAAAGATGCACTTTTCAATCTGTCTGCACTATTCACATCTGATATGATCATTTAGACAGTCGTGTTTGATAGAGGAACACAGTTATCTTAACTGGCGTCATCAAGGATTTTGACTAATTCCCTTCTTGCTTCATAAAAATAAGAGGTAAGTTACCAGCAATTGCATTTCCTAGCTGCGATTAATTACATTTTTCTATTGTTCCTACTGACAATATCATATTGGAGCAGATTAGCTTTGAATTGTGCATTTTATGATATAGCTAAAACATGACATTGTCTCCAAATTGAAACCATGAAGTTTATATATTTTTTTCCAACAAGTGTGTTCATTAATTTTTAGAGAAGATAATCACACTACAACAAATAATACAGGTGCAAATCAGAACTGACACAGTAAGGCTCATCTTTAATAAAATGAACATAAAAATGACAGGGCTGCGATAGTTGGCACAGTAGATCAACATAAAAGATCCTTAAAAATAACCTGTGGTCCAAAAGTTAACCTATCCCGGAGTTGACCTGAAGAGAGAAACACTTCAAATAAAACCAAGCAAAGACAAGCAGACGTATACTAAATACATAGAAATACTCATTTGTTGATGGTTGACGAATACGGAGAGCATGCCTCCAATGCTTTCCTCCTCTAAGAACACCATAAAAGATCTCCACATACTGTCAAAGACGAGATATTTACCCTCTAACGTAAAGTGAGTTTTTCCAGTGCAAGACAGTCTGACAGTCCTGTGAGCCAGGCATTAACACTTGGTTTGATAATGGATTCCCAGATTTAGCTATGGTATATTTAGCTTGTAAGATGCAGAAAGTAATCATAGATTTGTTTGCCTTACTGAGATTATGATTTACGGGAAAAATGCCAAAAATGCACCTGTGACATGTAAAATCATATCCATCACTTCACTCTAAAAGCCTGGATTTGTGGGCAGTCCCATAGGCATGAAGTTTATTTTTAGTCTTGAAGGCATTTTAGATTGGACCTCTGAGTCTAGCTAGGCAGAGGGCAAACACATTTCAGGCTGTCAAATTTCAAATTCTTTTATGTTGCAGGCATAAAGGCGGAAAACTCAGCGATGTTGTTGTCAGCATTCAAAAAGGCCACTTTTACAAATAATCAAATACATATATGCCTGGAATGACTACCATTTAATCGCTGTGACAAAAAGTGATATTAAAATGTTACGCTATGTATTTAAACCAAACCCATGACCTACAAGGATTTCAAGGGGAATATATACGTGATTATAATGGAGAGTGATTATAATGGGGCCAAAACTGGAGAAATGCGATGCTGTGGTCAATGAGCTCTGAAGGTCACCAGGGGTCAGATACAAATTGCCTCCACGTCTGAAATAAAACCTTGGGGAATATAGATTATATGATGGTTTTGTGCTTTAGTCATAAAATGCACAACTGTCTGCCCACTATAAACCATATGTAGTGTAATATGAGTGTAGATATGATTTGCCCATCTGTCTTTCTACCATTTTCTAGTCATGTTGAGAAGAAGTCTTCGTTTGAAGGAAGCAGGCTATTACACAGAGGAGGGGACTCCAACCATTTCCTATAGGGAGACCTGTTACAGGTAAGTAGCGGACTGTGTTTGTGTGCACATGTAGTGTCTTGGAGGTACAATTATATTTGGTGTCACTAAGTGCAGGGTTGATTATAGCAGTTAATATTAATAACTAAATAAAATATTCAGTACTCTTAACACAGTTAAAAATCTCTCTAAAATGTTTCCCCCACAGCTCAGCAATACTTTCATCCCCTCAGATCCCGTTAATGCTGTTATTGATAATCTTGACTTCCTTCCAGAATTCATACAAATCATTCTGCTGAAACTTTCTGGCCATAGAATTTGCCCTCACCATCTGCTCATTACTTTTAATGAAGCTTACAGCATATTTAAACCTCACATTTGCCTTTTTCTTATGTTCAAACTCTGGGCCATACCTAGCTTTTTCCATGATGTTGTATCTTTTAGGGTCTTTCAGAGAAGGAAAGGTTGCCGGGGTCATCACCACAAGGCAGTAATTCCACAAACCACAGAGATATGGACCGAAGACCCCACTCAGGCCATTCACACTCGGACCACTGCAGCATGGATCATCAGCGGTCTCTGCATCCTGCTCCTTCTGGTCATCGGTGAGTTTCTTCCAAATCTTAACGCTAACATAATTTCTAATACGCTAAAACCTGGGACCGCTGCTTTTATTTTAGTCCCTGCCCTGAGTTTTTAATAGGAGGTTCCTTGTCAATAGTAGTGGTGTAAATAAAACAATCACAATATGATAATGTATTGATTCTTAACAATATATACTGATAACGCAAAGTCTGCCACGATATGATTTTGATTTCATTCAATTCAGGGGCCTGACCGATACAAGATGAAGACCAACATTTATATTTACTTACAAAAAGCAACTAAAATAACATTTGACAATTTCATTAATAAACTCTTCCAGACATTTAAATTACTACTCATGCTGTGGACATTTCAAAATAATGCCACATCTTAAAAATGATAATACATAGTGATATTTCCACTTTGTATCGATAATATTGGATCGCTGAGGATTGAATCAATATATATTGATCCAAATCCATGTATGGCTACACCCTTAGTCAATAAAAATGATAATAGCCTTATTTTTTTATCTTTATTTTGAACGCTTAAAAAAAAAAGAAGAATGAAAAAAAGTCAAACAAAAAACACATAAAAAAGGGATAGGAAGCCTAGGCTTGTCAGGTCCTACCCCCAGTCTTTATCATAGGCAAGTGCACAATCCAATAAGATAAACTGATTTTTAATTTTTTTTTGAAACAATACAAACATATTACTCCAGTTTATGTTCTTCTTATTAAGAAAAAGAGAACAAAAAAACAAGCCTCATTTACATCAGTGAGATTGACATTCTCCTTCGTCACTTCTGTATTTTTCAAATATATATCTTTTGTAAATGTTTGCAATTATTTTATTGTTTGATCATGTTGCCAAGACCATTCAACAAAACCCCACTGCAAATTGAAAAACACACACTTTTACGTTGGTCCAAGCAAATTGAATTATTACCCCCCTCTCTCTGTCTGTGTCGTATGTTTCCAGGCAGAGGTGTATATTTTGGTATAAATTATTTGTGCAGTCTTAAATTGAACCAGATCCTTAAACTTTATTTCTAACCTTTGGACTTTGTGTCCCTCAGGACTCCCACATTGCCTACACAAGAGTATGCAACTAAAAGAGGTGCAGCAGGTGGTGGAGATCCAGCAACATGTGATCATGTCTGTTCCCCCGGCATCAAACTTTGCGTTAGAATCGCAAGGTGAGTCATCTTCATCTGTCTTATCAGGATTCATACACACGCTTTATGGTGGAACTTGTTTGGAGCTACATTTCTGAAGCTGTATGTGTGTCTTTGATTTGTGTGAATGCAGGTGCCAGAGTTGTACATGATTTATCTTCGGATACATATCGGCCTCCAGGATTTGGGATGTGGGATAAGATATACAGCTGGTGGTATTCATCCAAAACTCAGCGAAGAGTAATCCAGGTAGGATTACACTATGCAAAGATAGTGTAATACTGTATTGTAATCACAGTTTTAAAACTTCAGTTATTTAATATGAAATAACATGGAGAAACAGTTATAGTTCATAAACTTTGTAGACTAAAATGTTACATTTTCTCCCCTTAGGGACAATCATCATTACTTCCTGGACAATGCTGGCCCTTTTCAGGCAACCAAGGGCATTTATTTATCTCGCTGTCCCACCCAGTAGCCATCACTAGCGTGACACTCGGCCACATAACAAAGAGCCAGTCCCCATATGAACGCATCGCCAGTGCACCAAGGAAGTTTTCTATCTATGTATGTCACATATTTTCGAAAAAGATTATCCTTGATAAAATGTCACTTGAAATGTCGAGTGGTGGAAAAAGTATTCAGAGCCTTTACTAAAGGGAAAGTACTAATACCACACTGTAAACATACTCTGTTACAAGTAAAAGTCCTGCATTGAAAAAGTTACTTAAGTTAAATTATGTAAGTACCATCAGGAAAATTTACCTCAAGTATTAAAAGTAAAAGTACTCAATGCAGAAAAATCATTTTAGAAACCGGAAAGGATCCAAACTTGTTTTAATTGTCTAATATTTCAGATGTAAGCCGTTATATTGATGGGTAGTTTAATTTATATAAAACGGATTTGATACTACTATGAGTTCTGTGTGCAGACATCTTAATCTGTAAAGTAACTAGAAACTAAAGCTGTGATGATGTGCAGATGAATGTAGTGGAGTAAAAAGTAGACTATTCTGTCTGAAATGAAGTGGAGTAGAAGTAGACAGTGGCCTGAAAAGAAAAAGTAAAGTACCGTAACATTTGTACTGAAGTACAAAGAGAGAGTAAATGGAATGTAATTAGTTACATTCCACCACTGGAAAAGTCCAGCATACTTATGTATTCACACAGTGCACAACAAAAGGCTCAGCTCATCTCTTTTTCCTCTCCAGGGAATGAGGACTGCTACTGAAGAAGGAAGATATTTGGGAACACTGGTCTATGATCAAGACGGTGCAGCATTTCAGACCTTTAAGCTGCCTGTAAGTATGATATGACAGTATAACTTTCATGAACATGTATAGAATAATAAGTAGAGAGTCTTCTGAGAATGATAGCTCTTCCTTCCCATGTTAATGGCTGCCAACTGTGGTAGTCAAACAAACTGTATTAAAGACGTGGATTTCATCATTTCTCTCTCTGACTCCTACCAGAATCCAGACAAAGGAGTCTTCCGATATGTGAAGCTACAGATTGACACCAACTGGGAAACACCGACTACACCTGCCTGTACAGCTTCAGGGTTCACGGTAAGATAGATGAAGGTGAAGGTAGATCAATCACAAAACACCTGAACTTGCCTGAATTTAGCTTACCAGAGTAGGATTCCAAATAGGAAACTTGCTTTGGATCGGATTGCTCACAATGTGCTTACTCATACAAAACAAACAATATGTACACACTAAAAACAATATAGACAGGTTGAGACCATAGTTATTGTGATTTTAATTATGGAGCATACTGCAGAGGGTGCTGGAATAAATATTAGGTTATTACATACTGTAAGTATTATATTCCAAACAGTATATTGTGTAGGATTCATAAACACAAATCTACATGTTATGTTCCCAGATGTTTTGTAGTTGATTTACCTTCCCTCATAGGGCAGCATGGTGGCTATGTGAATGTAGCCTCCCATGTCTGCGTGGGTTTCCTCCGGGTGCTCCGGTTTCCTCCCACACATGCAGATCAACTGGTCTGTTTGAATTGAATTGTATTGGCTCATTTAATTGGAATAAATGAAATATAATTACAAAAATAAAGACATTGAATTGTAATTCTTTTTGCTCTGTGTGTTTTTTTTCAATAATAAATGGATTTTTTCCTACATCACTAATTATTAATCAAGCATGAATTTTCACTGTCCTGTGCGGGTTCTGAGCTTGTTTTCCAGCCAAAAGACTTTCCCTTTATATACTTATATTGATAAAATGAAATTTTCTTTTTTTTTCAATAAAAATAATTTGCTAAATTTCAAAATGAATAAATTTCTCTCTTCCAATCTAATTAAATCACTTCTAGTATTTGGGTCTTTGTCAAGGTATACATTAAATGTATAGAAGATCCAGATGCTAGTTCATAAATAAGACCCTCCTGATTACATAAAGTCTGATTATAAGCTTTAATGGCAGGCAGAACCAATGAAACATCTCAGGGTGTTTCTGCCGAAAGATTCAATCTCCAAATTGAACTTATTACCAAGACTTTTGTATCTGTTTAAAACCATGCCTGTTAATATTCCAGATAAGCAATTTGTTGGGGTGGGATATACCTATATCAAGGTACCTGTTGCAGGGCAAAAACAAGGAGGAGCCATTACACTCTCCAACTGCCAAGGAAAAACAGTGGTTTAGACTATCACAGGGCTGCCCAAAAACAGCAGGGATTTAACAATTGAAAGCTAATGAGACTGCTCTGACAGACAATACCCCAATTCAAAATATAAGATCGAGGACAACCCATTGGACCAGTCTACCTCCGAAAATATGGAATGATGTGATAAAAAGGTTAAATCTCAGAACTGTAGAAGGGTTTCTGACATGGTGTGAATATGACACTGATTTTACTCCAAATGCTCAAGACAGCTGATATAAAAATTGGGCCACAAGTGTGCTTTTTGCTTTAAAGTACCAGTATGACTAATGGGGAACTTCAAGATTTTCAAATCAAGACTGGATAAGAAGGTAATAAAGGATTTGTATAGATATTTAACAAATGGGACATGTGTGCATTTTTCTTTATCAAGTAATCATAGGTGGACATAGAAGAAACACAATGGATGGATTATTACAGTTTATGGATCACAAAGCCTAACAGAATTTATTTCTAAAATCTATAATGGATTTGTGAACCAGATGAAATTTTAAAAGCAATATTGAATTGTAAATTGCCTCTAAAAAAATCTAGAAACAAACTGGATTGAATTAATTGGAAATTTAATACTGTCCATTTCTTTTATAAACAGTACCAAATTACAAAGTCCTTTCCAGGTCTCATCAGTCCTCCTCAGTATCTAATGTACTAAATACTCGCTTAAAGTATTAAAATAAAGTTTTGTGTTGGAGTTTGTAACATTCCAAAATTTAAATTTTGACTTAATTTTCACTGTAAATGCATATCTGTTCCAAATGAACTACTAATAATCAGTATCGGCCTTGAAAAACGAATATCGGTTGATCCCAATCCAAGGGTCTATTTCACAAAAGCAGAATTTATAAATCCAGGATAACCGATAAAGAGACTTGGTCTAGTCTAATCAGTGCATCCTGGCTGCGTTTCATGACGGCCAAACCAGGCCGAGGAGGAGCGACTAGGTCGAGCCAGGCTGAAGTTTTGGATAAATGTTTTCGCAAAAAAAAAATAAAAAAAAGGTATGTAAATGCCCGCCCTACAAGTTATTGTAGACCCAGTTTAATATGCAAATTAATTTTATACAATATATGCAATAGTGGGTCCCTGCTCCGTCCCTCTCTGAGTTAAGGGGTCCTTGGCTTAAAAAGGTTGAAGACCCCTGCTTTAAGAAGACGATGAGAGTACACTGAATGTATTACTTTATTCAATTTTGTTGTGCTTAGTTGAATATTATCATTTTTCACAATGTAATAACTTATTAGGCCTACATTATGAGTTATGTGCTCACGGTCAATCTTCTCCACGTACACAACACAACTCCCTTCTTGCCAAATCCATCCACTGATGAAGATGTGTGATTGCGCACACGGACACTACGGTAAGCGTACCTGACTCACTTCCGTTTCCGGTGCTTGTGTGTTGGTAGCGTGTTGGTAGCGTGTTAGATTTGCTATTACAGCGGCTAACTGCCCGCTAAACACTTATTCTGATAGTAGTTCTGCCTAAGCACTTACTGATATTCTCTTTTTTTTGCGACTTTCATAACAGTTTTCGAACGCTTGGTAGCTAACGCTACGGTACTTTTGCTTCGCTGCTAGCAACTTTAGCTTAGCAGTTAGCCATGTCGTCTCTCTCCCTCCTACTTTCTCTTGCTCGGTGTGAGATGTTTAGTTACTCTGCCTCCTTTAGCAGTAAGGGTATGTGTAACAAGTGTAGTTTATTTATAGACATGGAGGCGAGGCTTAGTGAGTTAGAAGTCCGGATCCGCACCATGATAGATCAGTCGTTAGTTACTGTAGCTAGCCACCCCCCGGTAGTCGGTGCGGTCCGGTGTCGTGCCAATGTACTTATCCCCGCCAGGATTTGTATCCCCTGGCCGCGGAGCGCGCATGCACACAGAGCGGAGATACTGCTGCCCTTCCAATTGTTTAACTGCTGCACTTTGAATTCACCTCTTAAATTGAACAAATAGCGACGTGGAAGACTCGACAGGGTTTTCCATAGTAATGGTCTCAGTTAACTACATAAATACGTGTATTTGTCTGTTACGTTAAGGCGACGTGTGAATTGTTTATATAGCGTCGTTTAATATTATGGACTAATAGGCATATCCTCCCGGTCCTCTAACGTGATTTCTGTTTTAATTTAATTTAGTTTAATATGGATTTTCAATTAAGCATTTTTTCACCTGTCTACCATATGAGTTTTATATAGGAGGTACTCAAAATATCAGACCGTTTTTCACCTGATATTTTGTGTGTTTAATAGGTCACAATAAACAACCTGAAATAAATTGGGGAGGTCTGCTGTTGTCTAGCAAAAGTTACATAGGGGATACCCAAAATATCAGGCCATTTTTCACCTGATATTTTGTGTATCCCATCCCTAACATGCAAAGTGTCTGTCCTGTCATCATGAGTCTTATTTTGTGTGTTTAATAGGTCACAATAAACAACCTGAAATAATTTGGGGAGGTCTGCTGTTGTCTAGCAAAGTTACATAGGGGATACCCAAAATATCAGGCCATTTTCACCTGATATTTTGTGTATCCCATCCCTAACATGCAAAGGGTCTGTCCTGTCATCATGAGTCTTATTTTGTGTGTTTAATAGGTCACAATAAACAACCTGAAATAATTTGGGGAGGTCTGCTGTTGTCTAGCAGAAGTTACATAGGGGATACCCAAAATATCAGGCCATTTTTCACCTAATATTTTGTGTATCCCATCCCTAACATGCAAAGGGTCTGTCCTGAAATGATTTATAATTATTATAATAATAACGGGTCTGTCCTGTCATCAGGCGTGTTTGTGTGTTTTTTGTTTGTTTTTTATTCACAACAAGTATGATTATATAAAGTGTTGGAAAACAGACAAGGCTTTACAAAAATAATAATGAACATCCTTTAAAACAAGTATAAAAGAACGGCTGTTAAGGCCCGTAAAAATGCAATTAAAGTGCATAATAACAATAATAATATTAATAATATTTATAATAAGTGATTTTAATAGCGCTTGTACATCTTTGTAGCATAATTGCGTTGACTACACACATGCACAACAAAAGAATGATCCCTCTGTTGGTGGGCTTTTAACGCACAAGTGATGGAACCATCGGCAGCAAAGATCACATTGAATCTGAAAAAAATGTCATCAGTGAGAAGTTATACATTTTCATTCATGTGTTACAGAGCTAATGTTATAT
The DNA here is from genome assembly GCA_013375575.1 of Percina caprodes. Classification (NCBI taxonomy): domain Eukaryota; kingdom Metazoa; phylum Chordata; class Actinopteri; order Perciformes; family Percidae; genus Percina; species Percina caprodes. The sequence continues at coordinate 5,196,633 of JABXJD010000024.1, forward strand.
ATATATATATATATATATATATATATATATATATATATATATATATATATATATATATATATATTTATATTAATGATTTTGTTACCCAATTAGAGTCGGACTCATGCTCCACCTCCCCACAATAGTGGCATGTCTCTGTCAAGTCATCTGTTGAAAGGAAAAACAGAAAACGGCAACCCTGTTTATTTTTGTCATGTACATTGTTAAAATTCGGTCAACTTCATATTGTATTTTGACAGCAACTGTAAGAGTGTTTCTTTCATTTACCAATACATCCCATTAAAACCTAATACTTACCACTCTCTCGGAGGAGAGTCATGGCAATTTGCATCCTGTACTGATTGATGTCCTGTTGACATACAGGGAAATCCACTTCATCTCCTTTTAAAAGTAGCTCTGCAAACTAAGAAAAATGACATTATAGAGTTTTCAAATTAATACCTGTTAGTAACAAGGAATCTATATGATGCCTTACAGAGCCAAATCAGTTGTCAGTAAACAAAATTTTTGTTTAAGTCATTGGTTGTCTTAAAAACAATTTCTTGTCTAACATTTGTAGAACGTACTTTCAGGGCAAATACCCCACAAGAGGTGGAGTCAGACTGTTTAGGATGCTGGACTGTCTCACATCTCCACCTTGAGACATTGCATCCCTTTTTTCGCATGAATGCCCTGAAGACAACATTAAAAAACGGTATAATCATTAATGTTGGCAGTGCAGCATGCAAATTATAAGATATACTGTGTATTTCATGTATTTATTTTATGTCCACTGTCATTTCTAATTGAAAGTGGACATCAGACAATAAAAATGTTAATGTTTAGCAACCCTTACCTTGTTGTTTCCAAACATATTTTGAGGTCCTTTTTGGACTCCCCCAGTGGATCCAAGAATATGGACTTCTTGTCTTTTGGGTATATGACCTTCATAGTTAAAAACAAGCATTTGAAAAAATAAGCAATCAATTTTTTCTTGACATGAACGTTTTGGCAGATTTATGATCTTTAGAAATAATTTTACCGCTAGTGTCCAGTGGTGATGGTCATTAATAATGCCCACAACAATGTTGTACTCCAGGGGTTTCATCTAAAATTGAACAAAACAAATGTTGGAATGAAGAGTGCAACTTCATGCAGGATTGCAACCAATCATTCTTATTTGTCTGTCTATATTACTCTCTACTGCTTTCTTTCTTGAAATCAGCTGATTGTGTGTTAACCTTTCTTAATGAAACGCTGCTACAGAGACTATGTTGCTGAAAAAAAATACTATTACTTATATTTAAATAATTCCAAAAGTTTTGTTGTTTATATCATTAGAGTTCATTAGAGTACATCCATGAGATTTATGATACCAATGCTGACCTTGAGTCTTGGAGACCCCCTGTTCCAGATAGCAGTCATGGCAAATGAATCTATAAATGCTGCCTTTCCTGTGTTTTTACTATTATAGTCACGCACCAATACTGCCAGATGTGCATTGGTTACCTGTGAAGAAATATTAAACATATTATATTGTTTTTCAAGAAAATGTGTTGATAGATCTATAGCTGACATACAAATTAGCCTATACATATCATTTTCAAAAATGTGCATAACTTTTAAATTATATTATCTCACCTCACTTTCCAACTCCATGTTGGGACCAGTGTTCTTAATGTCCCAATAAAACAATTTATATGCCCCTATTTTGGAGAGCAGAACATGGGCATCCCATCCTGCCCAAGCATCCTGTACATCTGTAAAAAAACATGTAAAAATAAAGACGTGTTGGCTACAGAGACAGGACATACAAGAACATTATTTATTTGAATATTGAAAATTGAAATACAATACTTACATTTCTCAGCTACAGCTTCATTATATTGTGCTGCTGATGTTGCAGACAGGTGAGCTGCTGGCTGCTGACTGGTTGCGGCTGGTGGAGATGGGGTCTGCTGAGTGGTTGCAGCTGGTGGAGATGGGGTCTGCTGACTGGTTGCGGCTGGTGGAGATGGGGTCTGCTGACTGGTTGCGGCTGGTGGAGATGGGGTCTGCTGAGTGGTTGCGGCTGGTGGAGATGGGGTCTGCTGAGTGGTTGCAGCTGGTGGAGATGGGGTCTGCTGGGTGGTTGCGGCTGGTAGAGATGGGGTCTGCTGGGTGGTTGCGGCTGGTGGAGATGGGGTCTGCTGGGTGGTTGCGGCTGGTGGAGATGGGGTCTGCTGGGTGGTTGCGGCTGGTGGAGATGGGGTCTGCTGGGTGGCTGCTTGCTGGGTGGCTGTGGCCAGTGGGGCTGCACCCTGCCAGGGAGCTGTTGTAGCTTCCTTTGGAGCGTTGAGTTTGTTTTTATCGCCCCAGTGTGGCACTCTGGGTTTTTCTTTAATATGATGTTTAAGATGGTCGATGTTAATTTTTCGCAGGAGTGCTCCATTTTTGTCCTGCAGGTCAGCACTTTTATGTTCGATTGCCATTATTATAAATGGCCCTACAAAAAATTTGCCTCCAATTTCCCACCCTTCCTTTGTTGGCTTCTGATGTTTTGCCTTAACACGCTGTCCCCAACTTTGAAGATTGGAGTATCAGTAGGTTTTCCTTTTTTTGCTGTTTTTTCGTGTCCCTTGGCCAGGTTTTGGCGAACAACGTCCATTAAGTGTTGTTGTTGTATGTCTTGGGCCACGTCTTCCTGCCCCACAACATCCTCCACAGTGCTGTCAAGCTATAACCAAAATTACATTTCCATTACATAAGGGTGTGTTATGCATGTCTGTGATATACACATCTAGAGCAATATAAATACAAAAAAGGATTGAAAAATGAAAATATATGAGAAACCAACCATGTAATGCTCAGGGACTTCTGATGGATATCGAGCCTCTCTGCCGAACATCAGATAATAGGGCGAAAATGTTGTTGTTTTTTTTTGTTCTGAGACCAAACATTACAGCATCCAGATAATCGTCCCAAGTATCTGGATGTTGACCCACCAGTTTGCTCAGGGCTCTGAGAATGAAGACAATTTCAAAACATTTTATTTATGACATAATCATCATATTTGTTACTGGGATCTTCTTTTTTTGTAATTGTATTTATGTATTTCTCTGTATGCCATTTCAGTGTTAATATTCCATAGAAGACAGATAATGTATAAAGTATAAAATCTTAATGTAGTAAAACATAGAGCTCACCTCTGAATTGTGCCATTCATCCGCTCGACCAAACCATTAGTTTGCGGATGATAAGGTGAGCAGAGGCTCCTTTTGATGTTCAAAATATCACAAACTGTCTTGTTGATCTGCAAACATAAGCCAAAATCATATGAAGAAATACACTTATTACACCTTCAGTGGGACTCCAACAATTGCAGAAAGCATAAGGATTTTACAATAATACATTTTGTAAAAGTAATAGTTGGTAAATCAACAACTTGTACACAATTTTTGGGTATGACTGAAGTAGGCTACTTACGGAATTGACAAATTCTTTGCCCTGGTCAGTTAGGATCCTTTGGGGGCTTCAAACTGATGGACAAATTTTACAATGCAAGAAGTAACCTCCTTTGCTGACTTTGACTTCAGAGGGTAAGCCTGTGGCCATTTAGTAAAGTAGTCAATCATGACACAGATATATTGATGTCCATTCTGAGTTGTGGACAATTTCCGACCAGGTCCATCCCTAACAACTCAAATGGTTGTGTGACCTGAAGGTTTTGACAAACAAAATATTTCACATTTACATTTTATTTAAGACATCATTTCTACTTTATCAAGCACTATGAAGAGAAGAGCAGTTGGAACAAAAAGCCGAAGACAGAAGGCACAAGAAGGGAAGAATAAACATTATTCACTGAACAATTATTAATATAAATGGGTTGCTAGGGGAAAATAAACAGCCATAACTAATCTAGGCTTAGGACAGATCAAAAGAAGTTCTGCTGCTTTGCAGGTAACTCTGAAGTTAAAAAAGAGTTATTACTAAGAAACTCATGGCATGTAACCCAACTTGTAGCAATTGTCTAACGTCACACAACAATAATGTGACCTTGTCTTTTTTAATCATTCAAGTTTTTCTATGTTTGTGGTCATAGATGTTGGTGTGTGGAAATTCAAAGTCAGAAATATCCAACTTCTGAGTTGTCTGTAAAGCAGCATAAATCAACTAGTAATACTATAATGAAAACACCAAGTGACTGGATATTTATGTTGCTGTTTTTAATTCAATTGTTTTGATTAAATGTTTTAAATTATTATTATTATTTGACAAAATTTTAAAAGACTTTAAAAGGCCTTTTAAAGTTTTTAGATGAACTAACCTTTATTGGGGTGTACTCTGTTGGCTTTTTTATTGTTATTGTAGCTGCCTGGCATGCAGAGCATTGGGAAACCTGAAAATTATAAAGCAAAACATAGTTTAAATAATAGGAAAACATTTTATTTTAGAAAAATAACACCAATGAAATGACAAGCTTTGTTATGGAATAATATCATATGGTTAATTTGTATTGCTGACTTACCCACTTGTTGATATCAACTGACATCCCAGGCCAGTAAAATCTGCAGGATATGCTCTCTCTTGTTTTGGTCTCCACAGTGTGCCCCCATAGGGCTGGCATGAAAGTCAATAAATATTTGGTCTGCCTCACCAGCACCAGACCACTTTTGTTTTGACTGTTCTGGCAGTCCCTTTATAACGTGTGTAGTACAGCTCGTCGCCTAAATGTCGACAAAAAACATGCTTACAAATTGATTTACGATAAAAACCTAACACACCTGTAACTACGTGGTAATCACCATGGCACTGGTGCAAGCTTGAAAGTATTTGCAGATGCAAATATAAATTAATATTTAAAAAAATAAACCTATAGATATACATCCCACACATGACTTTCTTTGCAATGCAAGTGTAAGTGAAATGAGGTTAAACATGTTTCATCAACAACAAAAATAGGTAACGTAAACATTTTTTTTGCAATAAACCTGATTAAGCCACTATGCTTTAAGCTTTAACCCGTATCCTAATAATGGGGCAATGGATACGAGTAGGCTATGTAGGCCTTCACCACTGTTATTACAACATTATATCGGTCCTTACTCGTTAACTAGCGGGCTAAATTGTCAAAGAATGTTTCAAACTCAAAATAAATTTATATTAACCTACCATCAACATCATAAAGGCCCTTTTCTTCTAAGAAGCAACTTTTCGGTCTTCGACAAGTTTGGTGGATACTGGCGTGTCACTTTGTAATTAACAATCCTCCTTGAGTTTTTGACTCGTAATCACCTTAGCCTCTGACCTCAGACGTCAGGTAACGTGACCATTGTGAATTGTAATTTTTAGTTGTTTTTAAACCTCTGAACGTTTCTTTTCTAATTATGATAATAAATATAGTCACAAAAATTAAACTTCAGTCGCAATGGTAATGAAAAACACAGAAATAAAACAAATGATGGTAAGACGGACCTGTAAGGGGCATTTTAATTTTTGATTGGGTGTAGGACCCAAATTGTCCAGAGGTGTCACTAGTATGCTTTTGAGTGATGTCTATTAAGGTAGGAACCTTTCAGCAGGTATTTGGTCATGGTTAACGGAGCAGAACTAATGGTTTTTGATCGCATTAAATAGCTACACCCACAACATTCATATGGATGTATAAAAGTCTGTTGGAGTTTAATTGACACATGGATTATTGCACGTTCATTCAAGAACATTGTAACCAATAAATGTCCATCAAAAACAACGAGCAACTACAGAAAACAGCAGACCTCTCCAAATTTTGTCAGGTTGTTTATTGTGACCTATTAAACACACAAAATAAGACTCATGATGACAGGAAAGACCCTTTGCATGTTAGGGATGGGATACACGAAATATCAAGTAGAAAATGGCCTGATATTTTGGGTATCCTATGTAACTTTTGCTAGAAACAGCAGACCTCCCCAAATTATTTCAGGTTGTTTATTGTGACCTATTAAACACACAAAATAAGACTCATGATGACAGGACAGACCCTTTGCATGTTAGGGATGGGATACACGAAATATCAGGTGAAAATGGCCTGATATTTTGGGTATCCCTATGTAACTTTTGCTAGACAACAGCAGACCTCCCCAATTTATTTCAGGTTGTTTATTGTGACCTATTAAACACACAAAATAAGACTCATGATGACAGGACAGACCCTTTGCATGTTAGGGATGGGATACACAAAATATCAGGTGAAAAATGGCCTGATATTTTGGGTATCCCCTATGTAACTTTTGCTAGACAACAGCAGACCTCCCCAATTTATTTCAGGTTGTTTATTGTGACCTATTAAACACACAAAATATCAGGTGAAAAACGGTCTGATATTTTGAGTACCTCCTATATAAAACTCATATGGTAGACAGGTGAAAAAATGCTTAATTGAAAATCCATATTAAACTAAATTAAATTAAAACAGAAATCACGTTAGAGGACCGGGAGGATATGCCTATTAGTCCATAATATTAAACGACGCTATATAAACAATTCACACGTCGCCTTAACGTAACAGACAAATACACGTATTTATGTAGTTAACTGAGACCATTACTATGGAAAACCCTGTCGAGTCTTCCACGTCGCTATTTGTTCAATTTAAGAGGTGAATTCAAAGTGCAGCAGTTAAACAATTGGAAGGGCAGCAGTATCTCCGCTCTGTGTGCATGCGCTCCCGCGGCCAGGGGATACAAATCCTGGCGGGGATAAGTACATTGGCACGACACCGCCTGAGTTAGCCTCTGGTAGCCGTCCCCGGCAACTCCTGAGCAGCCAGGAAAAGGTGCCTGGGTGACTGTTCGTGGCAGAAATAGTCGTAAGCTATCAAAGGCCACGGACCACCACCAGCCTGCTCACGTTTCTAACAGATTTTCCCCACTCAGCGACACACCCGCAGAGAAACCAACTCTGATTATCGGCAGCTCCATTTTGAGAAACGTGAAGTTAGCGAAGCCGGCAGCCATAGTTAAGTGCATCCCGGGGCCAGAGCGGCGACGTTGAGTCTTATTTGAAACCGCTGGCTAAGGATAAACGTAAATACAGCAAGATTGTTATTCACGTTGGCGTTAATGACTCCGGTTACGCCAAACAGAGGTCACCAAGATTAATGTTGAATCGGTGTGTACATACGCAGTCAATGTCGGACACCGTAGTTTCTCTGGACCCCTGCCAAATCTGACTACTGATGATATGTACAGCCGCATGTCGTCATTTCGCCACTGGCTGTCGAGGTGGTGTCCAGATAATGATGTGGGCTTTGTGGATCACTGGCAATCTTTCTGGGGAAGACCGGGTCTGATTCGGAGAGACGGCATTCATCCCACTTGGGATGGAGCAGCTCTTATTTCTAGAAATCTGGACAAGTTTATTAGTGGACCTAATCCCTGACAATCCAGAGCTGGGACCAGGAGGAAGAGTCACAGTCTAACACACTTCTCTGCTCCTCCATTCCAGGAGTTACCTAGTAAAACCCCATAGTGACGGTGTCTGCCCCCGACCATTGAAATTATTTAAATCAAAGGTAAACAGAAGAGGAGTTGTGCATGAAAACCTCATAACAATTAAAACCACAAGTGCAATAGTGCAAAACAATAGGAGAATTAAATGTGGACTCTTAAACATCAGATCTCTCTCTAAAGGTGTACTAGTAAATGAATTAATATCAGATTCTAATATTGATCTATTCTGTCTTACTGGAACCTGGCTGGGTGATGGAGAATATGTTAGTCTAAATGAATCCACCCTCCCAGTCATATTAATACTCACTGTTACGACCTGGCCCATTGTAATGATGGGGGTAACATAAACAGGATGAAGGTGGAAGAACCAATACAAAAGGGAGACGAGGTTATGAAAAATAAAGGAGTTTAAATTAACACAATACCAAACACAAAGAGAGCTAATGGGTGCTGCCTATATAAACAAAGATATTCCAAACAAAACTAAAAGAGCACAGCACCCAGTAGCTTGCCAAATTATAACAAATGTAAAGTATAACCAAAAACAAAGACTTTGAGCACAACAGGCTCTAACTAGTAACTCTTACCAGCTTCTAAACACAACAGCTTTTAACAGCTTCTAAACACAACAGCTTTTAAACACAACAGCTTCTAAACAGGACTTGTTAGACTGGTTAGAGGATGAGCAACACTGGAGAAGTTACGACAATAACTCCTGTAATAACCAGCCATCCCTAAGAACTGTCAACGCTTTACGTGTTTTAGGGACGGGGCAATCTCTAATAGCGGCAACTTTAGCCTCGACGGGCGCACCTGACCCTGTCCCACCTGCTGTCCAAGATACGTTATGGTAGCTCTCCCAAATTCACATTTAGCCAAATTTAGGGTGAGCGTGGCGCGGCTAAACGTCGAAAAGCTTTTACAACACACTTATGTGGATTTCCCAAGTCTCTGCATATATCAACAAATCATCCAAATAAGCGTTACAGTTGGGCAAGCCTACTAACACAGTGTCAACTAACCTCTGAAATGTAGCGGGTGCATTGCACATACCAAATGCCATAACCCTGTATTGACAAAAATTATCAGGGGTAACGAATGCGGAAATTTTAGCGGCACGGTCCGTTAAAGGTACCTGCCAGTAACCCTTTAACAAATCTAGTTTACTGACGAACTTGGCAGCACCCAAATTGTCAATACAGTCCTCCATACGCGGGAGGATACGAATCTTTGACAGTGACGGCGTTTACTTTACGAAAATCTGTAATGAACCTTGGAGTCCCATCGGCTTAGCTTCCACCAAACAAGGGGAACTCCAAGAGCTAGCGCTTACAGTGGCTAATCTGTTTTTAAGGAGATACTCTACCTCCTGCTTCATCAGGTCTCGCTTGAACGGATTAACACGATAGGCATGCTGCTTAATCGGACGAGCATCTTGCACGTCTATGTCATGTTTAAGCACTGTAGTACAGGACGGAACATCACTGAACAAACAATGGTATCGGCTAACTAAATTCTCCACATCCTCTTGCTGTTTTGCAGTTAAATGTTTTAACTGTGTCGACAAGTTGTCAAGCGCCGCTGAATTTGGAAGACGCGCAGCCATAAGTGGTGGGACACCTATATCGTCTTTGTGAGGGGTATCAGTCACAATAAGGGCAGCAACCTTGTAACAGGTATGAACGGCGGACGAAGATGGGGCATCAGCTGTATGATAACGTTTGATCATGTTTACATGACAAACTCTGTTTTTGCGCCTGCGGTCAGGAGTACTAAGCACATAATTAGTGTCACTAAGTTGTTCTCTAACAACATAAGGTCCTGCAAACTTCGCAGATAGGCCTGAAGCCGGAGTGGGCAACAGTGCCAAAACCTGATCTCCTGGTTCAAAATGACGGCGCACGGCTGAGCGGTCGTAATAACGTTTCATCACTATTTGTGATTTCCTAAGGCTGTCTTTGGCAAGAGCATTAGCACGCTGCAAACGCTCACGAAACTTACAGACATAGTCTAATATCTTCTGTTTGGGAGACGCTTCACAGAATAATATTTGATCATGTAGAGATTTAAGTGGGCCACGGGGCGTGTGAGCAAAGACTAGTTCAGCCGGGCTGAATCCAGTAGCCTCCTGGACTGCATCTCGCGCGGCAAACAACACAAATGAAATCCCCTCATCCCACTGTTTATCCGTCTCTACACAGTATTTCCGGAGCATGGACTTTAATTTTACGGAGCGGAATAGCTTCTGGAAAGCGAGTGGCGGTGCACATAATAGTTAGTAAGTATTTATTTCCAGATTTGGTTCGAGGCAATGGACCAACACAATCAATAATTATGCGCTCGAAGGGCTCTCCAATTACAGGAATGGGATGTAATGGTGCGGGAGGGACCGCTTGGTTAGGCTTCCCTACGATCTGGCATACATGACAAGTTCGACAATGTTTAGCAACATCTGATTTAAGACGAGGCCAATAAAAATGCTTAAGAATAGAACGATACGTCTTGTTTATAGGCAAGGCAGCTTTATTTGTATAGCACATTTCAGCAACAGGGCAATTCAAAGTGCTTTACACGAAATCAGTTAAAAGAAAATAAAACCGATAAAACACAGAAGAAACAGTTAAAAATAAAAACAGATAAAACACAAGAATAAAAGTTACAGTGCAGTATAAAAGATTAAACAGTAAAGAAATGAACATCATTTAAAGAAAGGCAACATCGAAAAGAAAGGTCTTCAGCATTGATTTAAAAGAACTGAGACCTGCAGGTTTCTAGGAGTTTATTCCAGATATGAGGAGCATAGAAACTGAAAGCTGCTTCCCCCTGTTTAGTTCTGACTCTAGGAACAGACAGTAGACCTGCCCCAGATGACCTTAGAGGTCTGGGGGGGTCATAGTGTACTAGCAGATCAGAAATGTATTTTGGCCCTAAACCGTTTAGTGATTTATAAACTAGCAAAAGAACTTTGAAATCAATTCTTTGGGGCACAGGAAGCCAGTGTAAGGACTTCAGAACTGGAGTGATGTGATCCAGTCTCTTGGTCTTAGTGAGGACTCGAGCAGCAGCGTTCTGAATCAGCTGCAGCTATCTAATTGATTTTTTAGGGAGACCTGTAAAGACCCCGTTACAGTAGTCAAGTCTACTGAAGATGAAAGCATGGACAAGTTTTTCCAAATCCTGTTGACACATAAGTCCTTTAACCCTTGATATATTCTTAAGGTGATAATAGTCTGACTTTGTAATTGTCTTAATATGGCTGTTAAAATTCAGGTCAGAGTCGATGTGTAATGGGTGTGACGTCATGGCCCGGTGGAGGGCGGAGGTTATTTAGGGACACAGGTAATTTGCGCCTCTCTCTCTCTCTCTCTCTCGCTTGGCTCGCAGCTCAGGAAGTGTAGCAGTGTATGCGACGCGTGCAGTTCAAACATTTCAGATGTTTAGATGAGCTAAATCTTGGAACAGAGGTAATGATTGTAAGTTATGTACCGTGAAATCTATCAAACATGTAACGGAGATGTGTAGTGTATTGTTTTGTTTTTCCTTTTCTAGTAACTGTGATAACGACGTTAAAAACACGCTGCTGGTCTGAATGAAATCTAAATGACTTGAAGGTACAGCAAATTGTCCGACCATTTTATAAAATGTATTGTTTTAAAATATCATGGAAAGTGGTTTAATATTGTGTTGATTTTTATAGGACTGTCTGCAAGTGCAATATTACCTGTCATTGTTTTTTCCACATTCATTTAAAGTAACGGGCATTTATTTTTATTACTTGGTTTCTTTGTTTAGTTGGGTTTGGCTTTGTTCATTTCAATATTATTATTATTATAAAAGGGTAAAGTGCAATATCGCTAATGGACGTCGCTCAATTTTAGGTATGGTTATAGGCTCAAAGATAGCTTTAGAGACCCCTATTGTTGTGAGTGTGATTTGAGGTGTTAATTGCCTTCTATTGTCCCCTGCATATGATTAGGGTGCGAGTTGTTATAGTGTGCAGTAGTATTTTGTTCTATTTGCTCTTTTATTGTGTGTATTGGGTCCTAACGCATATTAATAGCCTCTAAATTATTCCAGTGCAAGTTTGCTGATTATATCAAGTGATTGTGCGGTGTCATTGCACTTTATCCCTTTTTCTAAAGTAGCTACAGTGTATTTCACGCTTGCGCTGTTGTCCATTTTTAATTAGTGTTTTTAATCTAGACAAATTGTGTGAATAAATTAATTTATATTTTTGTATCTGGCCTCCTGTCCCGGTTTGTTCTGGACATCTATCTGTTTTCGATCACTACACATGATTACACCAAGATTTCTGGCTTTGTCGGTTGTTTTTAACATTGTTGTTTGAAGCTGAGCGCAGACTTTTAATCTTTCCTCTTTGCTCCAAAAACAACCACCTCAGTTTTTCCTCATTTAATTTCAGAAAGTTCTGGCACATCCAGCCGTTAATTTGTTCAATACACTTAGTCAGTTTTTGTATTGGACTATAGTCCCCTGGCGATAAGGTTATGTAAATTTGTGTGTCATCCGCATAACTATGGTAACTTATTTTGTTGTTTTCCATAATCTGAGCCAGTGGAAGCATGTAGATGTTAAACAGAAGAGGCCCCAGAATGGAGCCTTGGGGAACTCCACACGTCATATTTGTACGCTCAGATGTATACTTACCTATTGACACAAAGTAATCCCTATTCTGGAAGTAGGATTCAAACCAGTTTAGTACTGAGCCAGAGAGACCAACCCAGTTTTCCAATCGGTCTAGTAATATGTCGGTCGACCGTGTCAAATGCAGCACTGAGATCAAGTAATACTAAGACTGAAATTTTGCCATTATCTGTGTTAAGGTGGATGTCATTAAAGACCTTAACGAGAGCCGTCTCAGTGCTGTGGTCGGAAACCCGACTGAAAGGTATCAAAGCTGTTGTTTAGTGACAAGAAATAATTGAGTTGTTGAAAAACTGCTTTTTCAATGATTTTACTTAAGAACGGAAGGTTTGATATCGGCCTATAGTTGCTCATTAGGGATGTGTCTAGATTGTTCTTTTTTAAGAGTGGCTTGATTACTGCAGTTTTCAGGGCCTGTGGAAAGATTCCTGAAAGAAGAGATGTGTTCACAATCTGTAGAAGATCAGAAGACAAACAATTCGAGACATTTTTGAAAACACCCGTTGATAGAATATCAAGGCAACAGGAGGAGGTTTTCAGATGTTGTATAATGTCCTCCAGGTTTTTATGGTTGATCACATGAAACTCAGTCATATTGGAACTAGTTCTGCTTGAACACTGTGAGAACACACATCCTGGACTTGATATGGAGGCACTGACTGTTTGTCTAATCTTTTGAATTTTTTCTTTGAAGAAGGAGGCAAAGTCATTGCAGGCCTTGGTAGATAAAAGTTCAGATGCTACTGGTACTGGAGGGTTTGTTAACCTATCGACAGTAGCAAACAAAGCACGTGAATTATTATTGTTTTTAGAGATAATATCAGAGAAGAAGGACCGCCTTGCATTCCTCAGTTCCAAATTATAAATGCGAAGTCTCTCTTTATAGGTGTTATAATGGACCAGGAGATTTGTTTTTCACCACCTTCGTTCAGCTTTTCGACACTCTTTTTTTCTTCTCTCACCAGTGGGACATTTCTCCATGGAGACCTTTTCTTACAAGAGACAACTTTGACCTTAGTGGGAGCAATGGCATCAATAACATTTGTAATTTTACAGTGGAAATGATCTACAAGCTCAGTGACTGAGAGCCCCGAGAGGGTGGGTGTGCAACCACTTTTGCATAACACTCCGTCAGTGTAGGATCCACTCTCTGTAGTTCACTGAAACGTGCTTTGGTGACTGGGAAGGTTTCATCTCCAGCTAAATATGGCAAGACTGGTTCAGCTGTTTGCAGTCGCCTTGCTAATCACATTCGGAGCTACAGCTCCAGGACTCTCACTCTCGGTCTCGGTCTCAGAGAAAATAGCGGAAAACATGGTGTCAGACAAGGAAAACATTTTAGAGTCTTTTTCAAGCTCTTGCACGCGCACGAGTTACAGCGCAGGCCGGAAACACATTTAGCGGCCTCATTAATCTGCTGTGTCACAACACACGGAGGTTGGTCTAGTACTTCCAGTGTGGGTATAACCTTACCTCCAGCGATATCATTACCCATTAAAACCATTATACCTTGGATCGGCAGTTCGTCGCACACTGCAATAGGAAATTGACCTGTGACACGAGGGGACCGGATGTAAACATAGTGTACCGGTCGCGCACATATCCCATCTCAACTCCTCGGAGTATAGCACTAAAACCACAAGCAGAATGATTAGAAAAAGGCAAAGCTTGTGCAAGGATTACAGACTGTGAGCAGGCAGTATCTCTCAAAACACGCACAGAACATTTATCACCTGTCTCACCCGTTAGCGACACTTTGGCCAAACACGAAAGGCTTAAAACAGTCATCAATTGGCTGATCTAATGAGCGTGTGTTCACACAGCCAAGATCTGCTTTGATTAACCCCACTCCTTTTGGTTGAGTAGATAGAGAAGACTGATCCCTCTGTTTCAGAATTTGACAGTTGGCAATCACATGTCCTACTTTATGACAGTAAAAACATTCTCTTTCCTCCTTTTTGTGGGAGTACGAAATGTGTTCGGGTTTAGTGGAAGGGTCGGAAGTCGACGTGGCTGTTCCACTGGAACAAAAGCAGCTTTATGTGTCAACACATACTCATCAGCCAACATAGCAGCAGCAGAAATGTTATTCACCTTCTGTTCATTTAGGTATACCACAATACGATCTGGTAAACATCTTTTAAAGTCTTCCAGTAAAACTGATTCCCTTAAAGCACTATAGTCATTGACTTTAGAAGTTTGGCACCATTTATCAAATAGCACTGTTTTCTCACGGACAAACTCGAGGCGCGTCTGTACAGAAGTCTGTTGTCTGTACGCTTTAGGCACTAGTTCATAGGTTTTTAGGATTGCGGATTTCACAGTCTCATAATTTAAACTCTCTTCTACAGGTAGTGAAGCGATAGCAGCTTGAGCCTTACCATGGACTTTACACTGAAGTAGGAGTGTCCATACCTCAGGTGGCCAGTGCAGTGCAGTAGCAATTCTCTCAAATACGTTAAAGTAGGCATCAACTTCACTCTCACGGAATGTAGGGACAAAAGAAACATTCTTACCAATATCAAATACCATTTTAGGCATTGTTTTAGCAGTGGTGGAGGGGGATGCCATACCTGAACCGTTAGTAGCAATCTGTCCTGCGTCAGAGACTTCCAGCTCTAGTCGACGCAGCCTTACTGCCTTGTCAGCCTCAATCTCCATGCGCTTTACCTCCAACTGGAGCTGCAGCTGCCTCTGGTGCTCTTTTTCCTGAGCCTCCAGTTGCAACCAGGCGAGGCGGACTTTCAGCCGTGCCTTGTCCCTGGAGCCAGTACCGCTCTGTGGGGATGGGTCGTACCTGGGCAGGGTAAACAGGGGTTTTTCCAGCTCACCTGCCCTGTCGCCCCCGGAGACTGTGGGAGTTTCAGCGTCTATTGGATGATCGGCAAAAGGCACAGCAGGCTCTGGTTGCTCAGTTAACACCAGCACCCCCTTATCCACCAAGCTACTAATAACCCTATCTCTAAGTTCCTTTTTGACCAGGTATTTAGATATATCAAAACTGAAGGGAGACACTAGAGCTATCAGGTCATCCTTCCTACAACTGTGAAGTTGGGCAATAGTAGGCTGTTCCAAAAATGTCTCTTTCTGCCATGGTGGGACTCAAGTAGCTAGCCACACTTCTCTATACCTTTTGTCTCAGTTTTCCACATTCCCTATTTGTTTTATTTTTTGTTTCTTTATTTTATTAACCAATTAATCAACAATCAGTTACCAATTAATGTAGTTTAAATCCCGGATGAGCCCCCATATGTTACGACCTGGCCCGTTGTAATGATGGGCGAACATAAACAGGATGAAGGTGGAAGAACCAATACAAAAGGGAGACGAGGTTATGAAAAATAAAGGAGTTTAAATTAACACAATACCAAACACAAAGAGAGCTAATGGGTGCTGCCTATATAAACAAAGATATTCCAAACAAAACTAAAAGAGCACAGCACCCAGTAGCTTGCCAAATTATAACAAATGTAAAGTATAACCAAAAACAAAGACTGTGAGCACAACAGGCTCTAACTAGTAACTCTTACCAGCTTTTAAACACAACAGCTTTTAAACACAACAGCTTCTAAGACAGACAGCATGGCAGACTGATCTCTACATTCAGCCGCCCCGAATGATGAATCAAAGCACTTTTAAACTCTCAGGGCTGATTGAAGAATGTTGATTGGAGGGTCCCCAGTAGCCGCGCCAATCGACATCAAGGCCTGGAACTGGGAAGTGGGCGGAGCCATCGCGCAGGCCAATCCTCTCCGGGCACCCACACAGTTACATTTACAGTGGGGGAAATAAGTATTTGACCCTTGCTGATTTTGCAGGTTTGCCCACTTACAAAGAATGCAACGATCTATAATTTTAATCATATGTACATTCTAACAGTGAAAGACAGAATCCCAAAGAAAATTCCAGAAAATCACATCATATGAATTTATTAAAATTGATAACCATCTGATGAGGAAAACAAGTATTTGACCCCTGGACAAAAAGCATGTTAATATTTTGTAGAAAAGCCATTATTGGCCAGCACAGATGTCAAACGGTTTTTATAGTTGGTGACGAGGTTTGTGCACATTTCGGCAGGGATGTTGCCCACTCCTCCTGCAGACAGCCTTCAAATCATTCAGGTTCTGAGGTTGTCGCCTGGCAACTCGAATTTTAAGCCCTCCAAAGATTTTCAATTGGATTCAGGTCTGGAGACTGGCTAGGCCACTCCAGAACCTTGATGTGCTTCTTCTTCAACCACTCTTTGTTGCTTTGGCGGTGTGCTTAGGGTCGTTGTCGTGCTGAAACACCCATCCTCGACCCATCTTCAGCTCTCTCACTGAGGGAAGGAGATGTTGGTCCAGAATTCCACGATACATGATATACATCCTCCCCTCAATACGATGGAGTTGTCCCGTCCCCTTGGATGAAAAGCACCCCCAAAGCATGATGTTGCCACCACCATGCTTGACGGTGGGGATGGTGTTCTTTGGGTTGTACTCTGTGTTTTTTGCCCTCCAAACACGACGAGTTGAGTTGAGGCCAACAAGTTCTATTTTGGTCTCATCTGACCACATCACCTTCTTCCAGGCCTCTTCTGAGTCGTCCAGGTGGTGAATGGCGAACTTCATGCGGGCCTGTACATGTTTCTTCTTGAGCAGGGGGACCTTGCGTGCGCTGCAGGATTTCAATCCATGACGGTGTAGTGTGTTACCAACCGTTTCTTTTGTAACTGTGGTCCCAGCTGCCTTCAGTTGATTCATCAGTTCCCCCCTTGTGGTTTTGGGATGATTCCTCACCGTTCGCATGATCAGGGACACCCCACGAGGCGAGATCTTGTGTGGAGGCCCAGACCGAGGAGGTTGGCGGTGGTGTGGTGCTTCTTCCATTTCCTGATAACTGCACCGACAGTTGATCTTTTCTCTCCAAGTTGCTTTCCGATTCTCTTGTAGCCCATCCCAGCCTTGTGCAGATCTACAATCTTGTCCCTGATGTCCGTAGAAAGCTCTTTGGTCTTGCCCATGGTGGTGATGTTGGATGCTGGTTGTTTGGGTGTTGACAGGTGTCTTTTATACAGGTAACGAGGTGAGGCAGGTGTATTTGATGTAGATAATTGGTTGGGATTGGGGCTGTGTCATAAAGAAAGACTAACTGGCTTGTAGGAGCCAGAATACTTGCTGTTTGGTAGGGGGTCATATACTTGTTTTTCCTCATCAGATGGTTATCAATTTTTATAAATTCATATGATGTGATTTTCTGGAATTTTCTTTGGGATTCTGTCTTTCACTGTTAGAATGTACATATGATTAAAATTATAGATCGTTGCATTCTTTGTAAGTGGGAAAACCTGCAAAATCAGCAAGGGGTCAAATACTTATTTCCCCACTGTACATACACAAACACAATGGATCACAAGAAGCCTAAACTAAAAGGCAGGGGCCGTAACACTCACATTCCTCGAGGCACAGGTCGAGGAGGTGGAGTTGCAGCTATCTACGATTCTAGTCTACTAATCAGCTCTAAACCTAAATTGAATTTTAACTCATTTGAAAGTCTTGTTCTTAATCTTTCACACCCAAGTTGGAAATCACTGCAGCCAGTTCTATTTGTTATAGTGTACCGAGCACCTGGTCCATACTCTGAATTGACAAGAGGGGACCGGATGTAAACATAGTGTACCGGTCGCGGCACATATCCCATCTCAACTCCTCGGAGTATAGCACTAAAACCACAAGCAGAATGATTAGAAAAAGGCAAAGCTTGTGCAAGGATTACAGACTGTGAGCAGGATGTATCTCTCAAAACATGCACAGAACATTTATCACCTGTCTCACCTGTTAGCGACACTTTGGCGTCAAACACGAAAGGCTTAAAACAGTCATCAATTGGCTGATCTAATGAGCGTGTGTTCACACAGCCAAGATCTGCTTTGATTAACCCCACTCCTTTTGGTTGAGTAGATCGAGAAGACTGATCCCTCTGTTTCAGAATCTGACAGTTGGCAATCACATGTCCTACTTTATGACAGTAAAAACATTCTCTTTCCTCCTTTTTTGTGGGAGTACGAAATGTGTTCGGTTTAGTGGAAGGGTCGGCACGACGTGGCTGTTCCACTGGAACAAAAGCAGCTTTATGTGTCAACACATACTCATCAGCCAACATAGCAGCAGCAGAAATGTTATTCACCTTCTGTTCATCCGAGGAGGTGGAGTTGCAGCTATCTACGATTCTAGTCTACTAATCAGCTCTAAACCTAAATTGAATTTTAACTCATTTGAAAGTCTTGCACACCCAAGTTGGAAATCACTGCAGCCAGTTCTATTTGTTATAGTGTACCGAGCACCTGGTCCATACTCTGAATTCTTATCTGAATTTGCTGAGTTCTTGTCAAATTTAGTGCTAAAAACGGACAAAGTTATTATTGTAGGAGATTTTAATATTCATGTGGACGATGAGAATGATAGCCTTAGTACTGCGTTTATCTCTCTATTAGATTCTATTGGCTTCTCTCAAAGTGTTCATAAACCTACTCACCGTTTTAACCACACCCTCGATCTTGTTCTGTTATATGGTGTTGAAATTGAACATTTAATAGTGTTCCCACAGAATCCCTTTTTATCTGACCACTGCTTGATAACTTTTGAGTTTATACTGCTGAACTACACGCCATAAGGCAAAACCTTCTATACAAGATGTCTATCTGATAGTGCTGTAGCTAAATTTAAGGATGTGATTCCATTAGCATTTAATTCATTACCAAGTCCCAAAGTAACGGAGGACTCTTATGCTATTAGTCCCTCCCGAATTGATAATTTTGTTGATAGTGCAGCAGGCTCGCTGTGAATGACACTCGACTCTGTTGCCCTCTAAAAGAAGATAATAAAACAAAGATGGTTAGCTCCATGGTATAACACTGAAACTCGCAAATTAAAGCAGATATCACGGAAACTTGAGAAGATTTGGCGTTCCACCAAACTGAAAAATTCTCGTTTCATCTGGCAAGATAGTCTTAAAACTTATAGGAAGGCCCTCCGTAATGCCAGAGCAGCGTACTACTCGTCATTAATAGAGGAAAATAGGAACAACCCCAGGTTTCTTTTCAGCAATGTAGCCAGGCTAACGGAAGGTCACAGCTCTACTGAGCCAAGTATTCCCATAGCTCTTAGTAGAAACGACTTTATGAGGTTCTTCAATGATAAAATTATAACTATTAAAAACAAAATTCACCAAGACCTGCCTTTAACTGGCACTGACTTATCTCTAAACTCAGGAACCTCAGAAACAGCTGTAAAACCAGATATTTGTTTAGACTGCTTTGCTTCACTTGATCTTTATCAATTTAATTCAATTATTTCTTCATCTTAACCATCAACCTGCCTCTTAGACCCCATCCCGACTAGGCTCCTTAAAGAAGTTTTACCCTTAGTCAACACTTCTCTACTAGATATAACCAATATGTCTTTATTAACAGGCTATGTACCACAGCACTTTAAAGTAGCTGTAATTAAACCTCTTCTGAAAAGCCTAACCTTGATCCAGATGTTTTCACCAACTATAGACCTATATCCAACCTTCCATTTCTCTCTAAAATTCTTGAGAAAGTAGTCGCCAAACACCTATGTGACTTTCTGCATAGCAACAGCTTATTTGAGGATTTTCAGTCAGGATTTAGAGTTCATCATAGCACAGAGACAGCACTTGTGAAAATGACTAATGACCTCCTAATTGCATCAGACAAAGGACTTATCTCTGTACTGGTGTTATTAGATCTTAGTGCTGCATTTGACACCATTGACCATCATATCTTATTACAGAGATTGGAACATTTTATTGGCATTAAAGGGACTGCTCTAAGCTGGTTTAAGTCTTATTTATCAGATCGATCTCAGTTTGTTCATGTTAACGATGAATCCTCTGTGCACGCCAAAGTTAGTCATGGAGTCCCACAAGGATCTGTGCTCGGTCCAATCCTGTTCACTTTATATATGCTTCCTTTAGGCAATATTATCAGGAAACACGCCATAAACTTTCATTGTTATGCAGATGATACTCAATTATATCTATCAATCAAGCCGGATGAAACTAATCAGTTAGCTAAACTTCAAATGTGCCTTCAGGATATTAAAACCTGGATGAGCTGTAATTTTCTAATGTTAAACTCAGATAAAACTGAAGTTATTGCCCTGGGGCCAAGCACCTCCGTGACGCATTATCCAAAGAGATAGTTACTCTGGATGGCATCACTCTGGCCTCCAGCACCACTGTGAGGAATCTTGGAGTTATCTTTGATCAGGATATGTCCTTTAATTCCCACATAAAGCAAATTTCAAGGATCGCTTTTTTTCACCTACGTAATATTGCAAAAATCAGGAATATCCTGTCTAAACATGATGCAGAAAAACTAGTCCATGCGTTTGTTACTTCTAGGCTGGATTACTGCAATTCTTTATTATCAGGCTGCTCAAAAAGTCCATAAAGTCTCTTCAGCTGGTCCAGAATGCTGCAGCACGTGTTCTGACAGGAACCAGGAAAAGAGATCACATCTCTCCTGTTTTAGCTTCTCTGCATTGGCTTCCTGTAAAATCCAGAATAGAATTTAAAATCCTTCTTCTCACCTACAAAGCTCTTCATGATCAGGCACCATCTTATCTTAAAGAGCTCATAGTACCTTACAACCCTACAAGAGCACTGCGCTCCCAGAATGCAGGGTTACTTGTGGTTCCTAGAGTCTCTAAAAGTAGAACGGGAGCCAGAGCATTCAGCTATCAGGCTCCTCTCCTGTGGAACCAGGTTCCAGTTTGGATGATGAAGTATTAGGTAAGTGGCAGCCTTGAGCCTTTAAAAGACACCAATGTAAATGGCAGTACAATTCAGCTTTTATGTATTTTTATGTATCACAATTAATCAGGTACACAGGGGCACACACGTCCTGACAGCCGCGCGGTTTCACCACGAGACACAAAACAAAAGCACAACCAAGAACATCATTCCACTTAGCAGCAGCAAGGTAAAGGATGTGGTTCCTACCTGGCCTGTCATAAACTAGGCTGTACGGAAACCAGGCTTGTTGCTTACCTGTAGAACTAAATCTTGGAGGGGCGTTTTCCCATTTCAGCAGGACGGAGCTTTGAAGGTCTACCATATTTAAAAATAAATACAGAAATAAATAAATGCTCAATAAATAAATAAGCATACAATTAATTGCCCCAAAAAATACAATAAACAAATAAATGTAGGTAGAAATTAAATTATACAGTGAGACATAAATGTATATATCTCTTTTAATTAGCTTCTTTATTTATTCACCTTTGTAATAATTACCTTATTTATTTATTGTCCGTTATAATCTTCAACTTTATTTATTAATTACTTATTTTTAAATGTATTTATTTCTGTGTGTGTTTAAATTTTTGTCTGTTTTATTCTTCCGTTGCATTTTCTACCCTATTTATTTTCACCCCTGGTATTTATTTCTGCCTGTCAATTTTACATTTCTTCATGCATTCCTGCCTCATTATGCAAATGAGGAGGGGCTGGTCTTAAGGGGTCAACTTCTGCCCATTGGTTGGTTAGCATTTTACTGCATCGGTCGAATCTACATGCCACCGGCCACAGTCACAACAAAGATGGCTACCTACGATGAAGTTGTCAGTGAGCTGAGGCATTTAGCAACTGTTTTTGAAAACAATGCTAACGTTATAAGTATTGACTTTATAATTTTCGTTTAGACGCTCTGACGTCAGGGCAGGACGGATCGTGTGGTACCCGACACTTCCCGAAGGTCGAGCTAGCAACAAGCAAGCTAACGTTAGATGGCCAATGCTGAGCTGAACATGTTTT